>SZWC01000048.1:315138-368278 GCA_023375785.1 Penium margaritaceum | reverse complement strand
TCCCCGAGATCAGACATCTGGAAGCGCTCCTGCATGGCTTCCTTGAACTCTTGCAGTGCAGACATGCTGTTGGAAAGGAGGAGCATGTCATCCACATAGACAATGATGATGAGGATCTCATGCTCATGCTGCCAGCGATACACGCTGTAGTCACACTCGCTGCGCTCAAACCCCATGCATTGCAACGCCGCATCCAACTTCTGGTTCCAAGCACGCGACGCTTGCTTGAGGTCGTACAGCGACTTCTGCAGCTTGCAGACTAGGTCCTCCTGGCCATCCATGACGAACCCCTCCGGCTGCTCCATGTAGATCTCCTCCTCCAAGTCACCATTCAAGAATGCCGTCTTGACATCCATGTGGTGAATCTCAAAGTCCTTAGCTGCTGCATAAGAGAGGAGCGTGCGCACAGAGGTAAACTTTGCAACGGGGGCAAAAGTTTCTGTGCAATCGATGCCCTCCTGCTGCGAGTAGCCCTTGGTGACCAGCCTCGCCTTGTACTCTTCTAGGTTACCATCTGCTCCCCGCTTCTTCTTAAAGATCCACTTGCACTTGATCACTTTACGTCCAGGTGGACGCTCAGTCAGCTCCCACGTGCCGTTGTCCAGCTGCGACTGTATCTCTTGCTGCACGGCTTGCGTCCAATCTACTGCATCCGGTGCAGCCATGGCCTCCTTGTATGACGTTGGCTCATCTGAATCTGTTGCAACTGCAACGTTCATCTATTCTGGTTTCTGCAGCATCCAGAAATGGTCGCGCTCACCAGGCTTGTAACGCACCCTGAGAGGGTAGAGATCCAACGGTAGGATTGAGATTTATGCCAAAAACAATATTTGCCTAGGCTACACTTATTTTCGTGAGTAAGACCGTTGCCTTGTGATGACCATATCTTTGTCATTTCTTTGTCAAATTGAAAAAGCATGACATGTGAATTCAAGTATCTCTCCTAAGCTTTTCATTGGTGCAAACATATTTTCATTCCATGAGTACGTTTAGGACAGACGCCGTCTACAAGCTAGCTGGTCTAAGCTGGACTAGGAGTAACAACAGACCTCGTTTTCAAAAGGGCGCAACTCTGAGAATGCCGTGTTGATGACCCTGTTTTATGAATCTATGTGAAAGGTTTTAAGCTGAATTTTCCAGTTGTGGGCATAGCTCTTGCAAAGTCTCAGGCAACTGGCATCTTCAGTCCATTTTATGTCAAATTGATTTTTGGCAGAAGTAGAAGCAGAAGCAGGGATAGCGCCGCCACTGAAGGGCAGCGTTTCGCATCACCAAAGCTCAAAATGGCACTAGCAGGCATGGTAACAGAAGCACAGCCCTTGGAGAGGCTGGAAGAATTTGCCAACTTCATGTTTTGGAAGATCCGTACCCGCCTCCTTTTGGAGGAGAGGGGCTTCTTAGACTGGTGAGCGGCGAGAAGCATGCTTCGCCTCCACATGTAAAAGACATCACCGCACTAAAGGTGGTGGTGGGGAAGATGCCTTTGAAAGGTGCAGGAGCTGGAAGTTCATCTACAACTGCCGTAGCGACATATGAGGAGTGGAAGAAGGAAAGGCATGCCTGCAGGCTGCTTGTTGATACCATATCCAACCCAAATCTTCAGTATGTGAGTGACAAGGCTACTGCAAAAGAGGGGTGGGACACATTGTGCAAGAAGTGTGAGAGCAAGGACTCTATATTCCTCATGATTTTGGAAGAAAAGATGATGGTGTTGAAAATACAGAATGAAAAGGGATGGAGGCGTATGTGGACAGGGCAAAAGGGCTAGCAAAGCGGCTGAATATGGCGCGCAACCCTATGGAAGACACGTGCTTCATCCTCCTTTTGCTAAGAGGACTCCCAACGAGTTATGACACGGTGCGAGAGACGCTGGAATGCCAGCTGACTCTTGACCTGGACTTCACTTGCACGCACCTGGTGCAAGTGTAAGTTGGTGGCAATGCAGCAAAGCGTAATGGCGATAGCAACAATGAAACAGCTTTCATGGTCATGGGCTTATACAACCAGTAGCAGCAACGGTCTTGGCAGCACAGAGGCAAGAAGAAAGGCAAGTGCCACAATTGCCTAAAAGAGGGGCACTACAAGAAAGAATGCTTCAAGTTCACGAGGGACCAGAAGGAGCAGTAGTAAAAGCAGCAATCTCTAGAGCAACAGCAGCAGCAGTCAAAGCAGCGTCAGCAGCAAAACCAGACTGATGTGCACCATTTTGGCGCTGGAGGACCCCCTTGACAAACTGTACAAGGAGTCCAAAGCAGAACGTGAAGATGCAACCCCGGACTCACTGGAGCATGAGGTCCAGGAGTACAAGGCCCATGCTCTCGTGAGATGCAAGTGAAACGTGTTCTACTACTTCAAAGACAACCAGCGCAAGTATCCAATACTTGTGCTGGCTGTTCAAGACCTGTTTGCTATACCTACAACAAGCATGCCCTCCGAGTGTCTCTTCTCGCTTGCAGGAATGATGATTACAGATTTCAAGGACTCCTTGTCCAACGTAACGGTCCAGGTATGGATGATTGTGGTGTTGGTGGCGATGGTGGTGGTGGTGGTGGTTGATATTGAATGCTCTTGGTTTCCTCTCTGTTTGCTCTGTGTTTCCTCTCCGTTTGCTCTGTGTTTGACATCTGTTTTCTCTCTAATTGCTATCTGTTTACCTAATCTATTTGCACTTTGCATGCTCTTTGAGTACAAGAACTCATGTGCGTCAAGTCCTGGATTAACGATCCCTTCCTCAAGGACTTCTCGGTGACACCGGAAGGAGAAGAGGAGGCGTCGTGAGGCACGGAAGGCTGCTACAGCAACCATTCAAGGCCTTGTCAATGCAATGTTGCTAGACTTGGATGACGAGGGCGGCAACGATAACGAGACACCGGGTGTAGAGTCCGCTGATGAGAGCAATGAGAGCTCATCCTCTGAGTATGAGGATGGTGAAGAGGAAAACGAGGATGAGGGCAAGGAGGAAGAGGATGAGGAGGATGAGGAGGATGAGGAGGATGTAGTGGAGGTTGCCTCGCAGTTAGTTATCAGTTTTGTTTCCAAGAATATATTGCATTGTACTCTGTCATTAATCAGTCAACTTTTCATTTATGTCTCTTTCTCTCTGTTTGCTCTCTGTTTACTCTCTGAATTATTGCTCTCTATGAGCTTCCTCTAAGCAGCTGCTCATTGCATACTGACTTGTTACTCATTAGTTTCTGCATACTTACTAATTAGTTCCTCTGAAGTTGCTAACTAGTTGTGGTTACTCACTAGTAGTTGCTGTCAAAGAACAACTTGTGGTTACTATATCACCAAAAGGATAGTTATGACCGCAACTGTGATACTAACGAGTTGCCCAGTAGTTGCTCACTTGCAGCTCTCTGCATGCACACTGGTTGCTCGTACATTGTGGTGGAGTCATGGAGAAAAGTGGATTGACCTTAGTGTCAAAAAAAGGAGTGAAAAACACATTGTATTGTTCATGTTGCCCATGGCAAAAAAGTGAAATGCCAAGTCATGGTCCAGGGGACCCGCGCCCCGAAAACTAGTGGAGTCGCGGTTCTACGGACTTGCGAGTCCTTATATGGACTCGCGGTTCCGAGTCTGCGGGCCGGATTCGTCTCGCGGTTCTGGGTCCGACCGCTGGGCCCGCCCCATGAATCCATGTCTCTTCGAACAACCTCGGTTCTGGGCTTGGTTTCACCCGGCTGCTGCATCGGCTGAGCCGATGCAGGAGCTGCACAACAGCCAATACAATAGCCGATAAAACAGTTGATATAGCAGCCAATGCAGCAGCCGATGTAGTAGCCGATGAAGCAACCAGTGGAAGAGCAGGCGAAACCAATGTGGGCGGAAGTACAAAAATTAGCAGCAGACGTAGAGTACATGAGACTACAACTCGCATAAGTACAACAACAAGGCCTATGCAACAAGGACCATCAGGGCGATCAACAATTATGAGAGGACGGCTACCATGTAGGCAACAAGAGCCGATTGTATGCCATCGGTGTCACAAGGAGGGG
Organism: Penium margaritaceum; assembly: GCA_023375785.1. Lineage (NCBI taxonomy): Eukaryota > Viridiplantae > Streptophyta > Zygnematophyceae > Desmidiales > Peniaceae > Penium > Penium margaritaceum. The sequence goes on along the minus strand of SZWC01000048.1, from coordinate 364,277 downwards.
CATATTGCGTGGCATTTTCCGGGCCCGCAGCAGCAACACCCAGTGGCACCGCTAGTCAACTATGTAGAGGTGTAAGACATGTCACCACACAATGGCACCATTGGTTGGGCTGTTGATGGGAGGAGCGACAGGAAGAGCAGAGGAGGAGCAACAAGAAGCTACCTTAGCAGCAACGATTGTAGTAACTGCGGTGAGATAGCCAGATGAGCACACAAGGAAGGAGGCAGAGTAGAGGAGGATATGGAAAAGGAGAGTAGTAGACAATGCAACTAATGAGGATTGCGTAAAGGCAGCAAAGGTAGCAGCGGCTATTGCAACTATGGATAAAGTGATTGTACGAGAGGAGAAGGAGAAGAGGCTAGGATAACTGCTCTAAAATCCATTATGGTTGGGAGCAGAGCGCCCATCTTCTCAGTGTGCCTAGCATCTGTGGAGATCGGGCCACATGAATTTAAGGTCATCGTGGATTTGGGGGCTAGCACCACCACCCTATCCCACATGGTGGTGAGGATCTTGCGTCTGTTTGACGTGGTGGAGGCAAGCGGCGTGAGGTTCTAAATGTCCAACAGAGGAGAGTTCAAGCCATGGGGCGTCATCAAGGGAGTACCCATTTGTGAGGAGGCCCTCACCATTGATGTGGACATAGCATTGACGGCTGCGATGAGCTAGGATCTGCTATTGGGCAATGACTAGTTGTACCTGGCTAAGGCGGTCATTCATCAAGACCGTAAGGAGCTACACTTCAAAATCTCTCACACGAAGGTGGCAGTAGTGCCACTCGAGTGCGGCATTGTGTAAAAGAAGGTACGTACACAAGGCAACTAGCAACCACAAGTGTCGGCGTTCCACGTCGTTGCACCACTTGCGCTTGTGGAGTTGACAGTACTCCTCAAATATGGCATAAACGGGGGACAGAGAGAGGTAGGGTGGCAGAGCAGCATGGGGAGGCAGTAGAGCAAAAGCTGGTGATGGTGAGGGTGCCTCAGCCGGTGCACTAGGAGAAGATGGAAGAAGTGGAACTCGTTGTGCAGCAGTGGATGTAGGGGCGTGTGAGGACTCATGATCAAATGCGTACGTACATGAAACCCACGAGGAACAGCAAGAGCGAAAACCGTAGCAACAATATGTGTTTTTGGCGGGACATCTAGGATACTACCAGTCAGCATTGATTCAGCGTGCTCAACGTAACCTTACCCGAGCCGTTCGCTTGCGAAGACGCCGTGCTAAAACAATTTACCGCAACAGAGACTCTACGACCAGCATGGGAGATGATGTGGCAGTAGCAGCAATAGAGGGGGAAGGAACTCTTGGGGGAGTAGTAGTGGTAGCAGAGGGAGCAGTAGCAGCGGTAGTGCAAACCGTGGCCCTTGTGAGTCTAGTGGGAGAGGAAGTAGAGGTAGTGGCTGGGCTTATGGCAATGATCAAGAGGGTGAGGGTTTTGGATGCACCAAAAGCCATGCCTATCATCCCTCTAATACCGCGCCAGTTTGGTCCTTGTCGCAGCATTCATGGAGGGCGTTGGAGGCCAAGGACGAGAGCAGAATACTTGGACAAGGAGCCAAATGTGCTTGTATGGATCCCGAGTACACCAGGCAGGTAGGAAACTTGCGAAGAAGCTGAGGCAAGGAGGGCAAGGTCGGAGGTTGTACATGGAGTGTTGGGAAGAGCAAAGGGTGTGAACCAGGAGGTGGTGAGCAAGCCACAGACGATGACACGAGTAGTGGCTGCCGAGGTAAAAACACCGGTGGAAGGAGGAGGCGAGGGCAAGAAGCACGATCTGGAGGAGATGGAGGAGGGAGAAATTCCAATTGAGGAGAGAGAAGGTCCAAGGAAGGATGAGATTAGACTCCTACTGGAAGAGGGCAAAGCTGGTGGTGAAGGCGAACCGGTGCCGAGGCCATGATGGTTTTGGCCATGACAAGTGAAAAGAGTGAGGAGATCAACGCCATAAGGGAAGAGTATGTGCAAAGGAGGGCACGTGCCTAAGGGGATGTGAGCCGGTTATGGGAGTTTGAACCGTTTGAGGAGAGAGAAACGGTACGAGAAGTCAGCATTGAGGTGTTAAGGAGAGAGCGAGTGTATGGGTATCAAAATGAGCTAGATGGCTCCAAGGCAGAGGCCCTTAACTTTGCAAACACCATCCACCGTTGGATACTATGATTGCTGCAGAGGAGGTACCTGACAAGCAGCCAACGGATTTGGGACTCTGCCATGCAGCTCTATGTGAAGGTGTTGGATGCTGCAAGGGCAAGGCCGTTCACCAAGGGGGCCATCATCGCGGTCGTCGCTAAGCTCACCTACTTTTTGGCCAATCAGCAATAGGAGCAAAGCAACATTAGCAAGGGTCAGGGGTGAGGCTTGGAGCCTCCCAACGTGTGCAGCTATTCTTGGCAAGGGATGATGAGGGAGCAGAGGGGGTGCCAGCAAAGTACGAGGATGAATGAGGAAGCGTATTGGTGTTGTAGAAGCTCGCGCAACATGACGTACGAAAGATGGACAAAGGCCACAATCTCTATAACGTGATTGGTCTGATGAGGGCATTCTTGTACATGGAGGAGAGAGAGCAGTACCATGAGTGTCTGTACGAGCAATGGACCGTGATGGAAGGAATGGGTGATATATTGTCGCCTCAGACATGCACATTGTTGAAGGAATCAGAGGGACTGCTTGGCCATGGGCATGAGGATTTATGTGGGGAAGAGGAGCGAGAGGGTAGGCAGCGAGCAATGTGGGAAGAGGAGATGCAAGAGGATAGTGGGGATTCAAGTGAAGCAAGGAATAATCAAGGGATGAGGAAGGAGAAGGGAGTCATGAATGAGGAGAATTGGAGGGAGTTTTCCGTGGGGCACCCCTACATTATGAGGATGATGGAGAGCCATGGGCAGGAGCGAGCCAAGGGCGTTGACACGGTTTGTAAGAAAATGGCACTTTGGCTCCACCAAGATGTACAAGAGCTTAGGTGGTACTGGCGACAGAGGAAAGGTGTTGGAACTAAAGGAGAGAGAGAGGCTTGGAGCACGAAACATGTGGGACTGGAAGGGCATGACTTGTGCTGAAAAATGATTGTTGAATCACTCAAAATGATGGAGTACATATAGAGTTAGAGCTTGGGCAAGTCAGCCCTCTCACAAGCTACACTACTTAGCCATGGAGGCTACGGCTCACACACTAGAGTCCATAATCTCACACAAGAGAGGAAATCAGCCTAGCAATCAGGCTGAACACTCATACACAAGGTAGAGAGCTAGAAAATGCTCTCATGGCAAACTCCTAGTGGTCACATAACTCACAATCCCATGGAGAATTACCATGTCTCCATGGCTAGCTTACAAGGATCTCACCTCACCAAAGAAGAAAGGAGGGACAACGTTTTCCTAGTCAGCATAGTGTGATGAGGTAACCCAAGAATCTAAGAGCATTTTGGATATTGCTCCCATCAGGTCTTGATCTTGATCTTGGACCTCTTGTCCTTTTCTTTTCTCAGGCTAAGGCATGGAGCCATTGTCCATGAACACCCAGATACCGGCGGTCGATGACCCTGAAAACTTCGAAAATTCATATCTCCCAATCCGACCGTTGGATCGGCCTGAAACTTGGACTGTAGATAATTTGCCACCTGATCTTTCTAATGGTGAAAAGTTGACGATTGGAGAAGGCATCTGGCAGTTTATTTGAACTTGCTCTTGTGAACCTAAAATTGAGCTGGATGGCTCTTTTTCCATTAATCTCCGAGTTTGCCGCAGTCAGAGTGGGCTTAGTCCACATGCCTTCATGCAAAACTGCTCCTCAAGAGTCATTGGCCTTATGTAGAATTCATCGACTTGCTTACTAGTTGGAGTAAACTCTAGCTTGATAGCACCCTATTGCACCATGTGCCTCATGAAGTGATATGCGACGTCAATGTACCTGGTACGTACATGGTGCTCAGGACTCTTGGTGACTATGATTGTTCTCTGGCTGTCGACCTGCACAGGAACTGGAATTGTTGCACTCCAACTCATCTCCGCCATGAGACGCTGAAGCCAAACTGCTTCCCTGGTTCCAAAGCTTAAGAGACGTACTCAGCTTCTATGCTTGAGGTAGCCACGACCACCTGCCGCTTGCTGGACCAACTGATGGTCCTTCCATTCATGAGGAATACATGTCAAGAGATGGAATTACAGACTTAAGGGTTTGAAGTCCAATCTGTGTCTATGAAGCCGATAATGTTGTTCTCGTTGCTGTTGTAGGTCATGCCAATGTTGATGGTTCTCACAAAAAAGCGGAAGATCTACTTCACTGCCTTCAGTTACTCAGGTCCGAGGTTTGCCATGTGCTGGCTCACAACGCTCATGGCCTTTGTGAGGTCTGGCCTGGTTGCCACAATCAAGTACGTAAGACTACCGACAACGCTCTGGTATTTCTGCCGCTCTGCTGTATTTGTTTCTCCACTAAAGCTCACGAGGTACTGCCACGTCTCCAGGGGCGTGCCGATGGGTTTGGCCTCTGCCATAAAGAACTACTGCAAAATATCCTTGGTGTATCGGCTCTGCTACAACAAGAGAGAGCATGATTTGCGGTCACGCATGATCTAGATACTGAGGAGGTATGATGCCTTCCTCATATGAGACATCTAGAAGCGCTCTTGCATGGCTTCCTTGAACTCCTACAGTGCAGACATGCTGTTGGAAAGGAGGAGTATGTCATCCACATGGACGATTATGATGACGACCTCATGACCATGCTGCCAGCGATAGACGATATAGTCAAACTAGCTTCGCTCAAACCCCATGCACTACAGTGCCGCATCCAACTTGTGGTTCCAAGCACGCGACGCTTGGTTGAGGCCGTATAGCGACTTTTAAAACTTGCAAACCAGATGGTCTTGGCCATCCATGTTGAATATCTGGGGCTACTCGATGTAGATTTCCTCCTCGAAGTCACCATTCAAGAATGTCATCTTGACATCCATGTGGTGAATCTCGATGTCCTCAGCTGCTACATAAGAAAGGAGCATGCGCATACAGACAAACGTTGCAATATGAGCAAAGGTTTCAGTGTAGTAAATGCCTTCATGTAATGTATAGCCCTAGGCAACCAGCCTCCCCTTGTACTTTTCGAGGTTGCCATCTACGCCTCTCGTATTCTTGAACACCCACTTGCACTTGATTACCGTACATCCAGGTGGACGCTCAATCAGTTTCCATGTGCCGTTATCGAGCTGCGACTGTATCTCCTGCTCCACAGCTTGCACCTAATCTGCTACATGTGGTGCAACCATGGCCTCCTTGTACAACATCGGCTCATCAAAGTTTACTGCAACTGCAACGTTCATCTCGTCTGGTTTTTGGAGCTTCCAGAAAAGCTTGCACTCACCAGGCTTGTAGCGCAACCTGAGAGGGTACCTTCGACCTGGTGCTGGAGCGTTAGCGCACGGCTGGCACAGTAGTCTTGGCACAACGGATCCCAATGATAGTGGTGTATCTTCTTCCTGTACTTCTGCCGATTGTTGGAACTTGAGGAGAGAGGGAGCCTTGGAGCAGCAAGCATGTGTGATTGGAAGGGCATCACTTGTGCTGAAGAATGGTTATTCAATCACTCAAAATGATTGAGTACATATAGAGCTAGAGCTTGGGCAAGTCAGCCCTCTCACAAGCTACACCACTTAGCCATGGAGGCTAAGGCTCACACACTAGAGTCCATAATCTCACACAAGGGAGGAAATCAGCCTAGCAATCAGGCTGACCACTCATACACGACCTAGAGAGCTAGAGAATGCTCTCATGGTACACTCCTAGTGGTCACATAACCCACAAATCCATGGAGAATTGCCATGTGTCCATGGCTAGTACACAAGGATCTCACCTCACCTAAAAAGTAAGGAGAGGTACCTCTATCCTAGTCAGCACACTCTGACAAGGCAATCCTAAGACCAAGGACCTTTTTGGATATTTCTCCCATCAGGTCTTGACCCTGGACCTCTTGCCTTTTTCTTTTCTCAGGCTAAGGCATGGAGCCATCACCCATCGACGGTCCATGACCCCCGAAACTTGGACAATTCATATCTCCCAATCCGACCGTTGGATCGGCCTCAAACTTGGACCGTAGACATTTTGCCACCTCATCTTTCCAATAGTGAAGTCGGATTGGCGATCGGAGCAGGCATCTGGTACTTTCATGGAACTTGCTCCTGTGGACCTGAAACTGAGCCAGATGGCTCCTTTCCCAACAATCTCCCACTTTGCTGCAGTCAGAGTGGGCTGAGTCCACATGCCTTCATGCAGAACTGCTGCTTCTCACGGGTCACTGGCTTGGTGCAGAAATCAGCAACCTGCTTGCTGGTTGGAGTAAATTCCAGCTTGATAGCACCCTCCTGCACCATGTGCCTGATAAAATGATATGCGATATCAATGTGCTTGGTGCTCAGGATTCTTGGCGAGTGCGATTGCGCTCTGGTTGTCGATGCGCACAGGAACTGGAATTGCTGCACTCCCACTCATCTCTGCCATGAGACGTTGAAGCCAAACTGCTTCCTTGGCTCCAAAGCTGAGAGATACGTACTCAGCTTGTGTACTCGAGGTGGCCACGACGACCTGCCGCTTGCTGCACCAGCTGATGGCTCCACCATTCATGAGGAACACATGTCCAGAGATGGACTTGCGGTCCTCAGGGTTTGAAGCCCAATCTGCGTCTGTGTAGCCGATGATGCCGATGTTGATGGTTCCAGCAAGGTAGCGGAAGATCCGCTTCACTGCCTTCTGGTGCTCCGGTCCGGGATTGGCCATGTACTGGCTCACAGCGCTCACAGCCTGTGCGAGGTCCGGCCTGGTTGCCACCATCAGGTACATGAGACTGCCCACGGCACTCTGGTACTTCTACCGCTCAGCTGCATTTGCTTCTCCATTGAAGCTCACGAGGTAGTGTCGCGTCTCCAGCGGCGTGCCGATGGGTTTTGCCTCTGCCATGCCGAACCGCTGCAAAATATCCTTGATGTAGCGGCTCTGCTGCAGCGAGAGAGAGCGTGACTTGCGGTCACGCATGATCTGGATACCGAGGAAGTATGATGCCTCCCCGAGATCAGACATCTGGAAGCGCTCCTGCATGGCTTCCTTGAACTCCTACAGTGCAGACATGCTGTTGGAAAGGAGAAGCATGTCATCCACATAGACAATGATGATTAGGATCTCATGCTCATGCTGCCAGCGATACACGCTGTAGTCATACTCGCTGCTCTCAAATCCCATGCACTGCAATGCCGCATCCAACTTCTGGTTCCAAGCACGCGACGCTTGCTTGAGGCCGTACAGCGACTTCTGCAGCTTGCAGACCAGGTGCTCCTTGCCATCCATGACGAACCCCTACGAGTGCTCCATGTAGATCTCCTCCTCCAAGTCACCATTCAAGAATGCCGTCTTGACATCCATGTGGTGAACCTCAAAGTCCTTAGCTGCTGCATAAGAGAGGAGCGTGCGCACAGAGGCAAACATTGCAACGGGGGCAAAAGTTTTTGTGTAGTCGATGCCCTCCTGCTGCGAGTAGCCCTTGGCGACCAGCCTCGCCTTGTACTTTTCCAGGTTACCCTTTGCTCCCCGCTTCTTCTTGAAGACCCACTTGCACTTGATCACTTTACGTCCAGGTGGACGCTCAGTCAGCTCCCACGTGCCGTTGTCCAGCTGCGACTGTATGTCTTGCTGCACGGCTTGTGCCCAATCTGCTGCATCCGGTGCAGCCATGGCCTCCTTGTATGACGTTGGCTCATCTGAATCTGCTGCAACTGCAACGTTCATCTGTTCTGGTTTCTGCAACATCTAGAAATGGCCGCGCTCACCAGGCTTGTAACGCACCCTGAGAGGATACCTCCAACCTGGTACTGGAGCGTTAGCGGGCGGCTGGCGCAGTGCTCCTGGCACCACTGCTGCTGCTGGTAGTGCTACATCTCCCTTCTCTGCTTCTGCCGATGAAGCTGCTGTATCTGCAACATCAGACATGGGAGAGTAGAGTGATTCTCCCACTGTCACAGTGGAGGAAGGATCGGGAGAAACTGGGTCACGAAGAATTTCTGCTCCCACTGTCTCGTCAGCTGCTGGTTCTGTAGCCTCTTCACACACAATGCTGGTGTCGATGACGTTGCTCTCGTTGAAGACGACATCCCTGGAGATGATGACGTGGCCTGTATCCCTCTCGTAGAGGCGATACGCCTTGCTTGCCACATCGTAGCCAATCATCAGCATGTGTGCACTCTTTGCATCCCTCTTTTGCCGCTTCTCCTTTGGCACGTGCATGTGCGCTAAGTTGCCAAACGCACGAAGATGACCTACGCTTGGCTTCTTGCCGAACCACGCCTCCTATGGCGTCATCTGCTCCAGCGCCTTAGTTGGACTGCAGTTCTTGATGTAGACCGCAGTGCTCACGGCTTCAGCCCAGAAGTCGTAGGTCAGCCGAGCCGCGTGCAGCATGGAGCGCGCCGACTCCACAATGGTACGGTTGGCGCGTTCTGCTACACCGTTCTGCTGCGGCGAGTACGGTGCAGTACGTTGCGCCGTGATGCCAGCTAGTGCGAGGTAGTCCTGGAATTCCTTGCTCAGGTACTCTCCACCGCGGTCGCTACGCAACGCCTTGATCTTCTTGCCAGATTGGTTCTCCACCATGGCCTTGAACTCCTTGAACCTGTCAAAGCACTGGTCCTTGGAGGAAAGGAAGTACACAGCAGTGTAACGGCTGAAATCATCAATGAAGGTGAGAAAATACCTCGAGCCTCCAAAGCTCTGGGTCTGCATCGGTCCGCACAAGTCCGTGTGGACCAGCTCCAACACCTCTTTTGCACGCTCCCCTGCTCTAGAGAACGCCTCGCGGTGTTGCTTCCCCTCCAAACATCCGATGCATAACTGCTGCTCAAAGTTAGAGATGGTAGGCAGGTCACGCACCATCTGCTTTGCTTGAAGCTGCTGCAAGGCGCGCATGCCNTGCTCACGCGGGATCTTGGTCGCCCCCAGCAGGCGGTACATGTCGCCCTCCTTCACCGACTTGGCCAACTCCTCTCCTGTTTCCTTGTTGAGGATGTAGCCATAGTCATCATCGAAGACAACGCGCAGTCCTGTGTTGGTGAGAGAGGACACTGAGAGAAGGTTGAACGCAGCATCAGGCACATACAGCACGCCATGGAAAACTCCCACTTCAATGCCACGCGGGGTCTCCAACCACATCTCCACAATCCCAATCCCCTCAGCATACACCACCCGATCATCACCCAAAGTAATCGGCCGAGGAGGAATGGAGAGCAGCTGTGTGAACCACTCCTTGTGGTGCGTCAGACTCTTGGTACACCCCGAGTCCTTGTACCACGCCAGATCCGCCTTTTCCTTCTGCGACATGTCAGACTTCGCCATGAAGAGGTGGTCGCGCACCTCCTTGGCGACGTTCATGTTGCCAAAATGGCGCACGCTAGTCTGGTTCTGCTGGTGCTGCTGCTGACTCAACGATGAGGTCGTTGTATATAGTGCATCAGACATGGGAGAGTATATTACTTCTCCCACTATCACAATAGAGGAAGGTTTAGAAAAGACGGTTGTAAGGAGAATATTTGGTCCTACTCCTTCATGAGTTGCTCGTTTTGCTACCTCTTTGCAGATGATGTTGGTACTGATGACGTTCCTTTTGTTGAAAATGACATCCCTCGACATGATGGCGTGGCCAGTGATACTCCTTGCTTGCCATGTTACAGCCAATCATTAGCATCTATGCGCTCTTTGCTTCCTATTTTTGCTGCTTCTCCTTGGGTATATGCATGTGCGCCAAGCTGCCAAACGCAAAAAGATGATTCACGCTCGGCTTCTTGCCAAACCACGTCTCGTACGGTGTCATCTGCTCCTGGCCTTCACTTGCACTTCGGTTTGTGATGTACACCGCAGTGCTTAGTGCTTCGGCTTAGAAGTCATGGGTGAACCAAGCCGCATGCAGCATGAAGCTTGCCGACTCAACGATGTTGTGGTTAGCGCGTTCTACTATGTCGTTCTGCTGCGGTGAGTATGGCGCAAGGCGCTGCACCTTGATGCCTGCTGTTGCGAGGTAGTACTAGAACTCCTTGCTTAGGTATTCTTCGCCACGGTCGTTATGCAGCACCTTGATCTTCTCTCCATTATGGTTCTCCGCCATTATCTTGAACTCCTTGAACCTGTGAAAGTGGTGGTCCTTGGAAGAAAGGAAGTACACAACAGTGTAATGGCTGAAATCATCAATGAAGATGACGAAAAACCTAGGGCCTCCAAAGTATGGGTCTGCACTGGGCCACAGAAATCTGCGTGGACCAGCTCAAGCACCTCCTTTCCATGCTCCCTTGCTCAAGAGAATGCCTCGCGATGGTGCTTCCCCTCCAAACAGCTGATGCACTACTGTTGCTCAAAGTTGGAGATGGTGGGCAAGTCAGGCACCATGTGCTTCGTTTTAAGTTGCTGCAAGGCGCGCATGCCGATGTGGCCGTAGCACGCATGCCATGTTTTGCCATCTGTCCCCTGCACCACTGCTATTAGACTCTACTCACGCGGGATCTTTGTCGCCCTTAACAGGCGGTACATGTCGCCTTCCTTCACCGACGTGGTCAACTCCTCTCTTGTTTCTTGATTGAGGATGTAGCCATAGTTGTCCTCAAAGACGACTCGTAATCCTGTGTTTGTGAGAGAGGTTTTTGACAGAAGGTTCAACACAGCATCATCTACATAGAACATCCCATGGAACATTTAAATGCCACGCGGGGTCTCCAACCACATCTCCAAAATCCCAATCCCCTCAGGATACACCACCTGATCATCACCAAAAGCAATCCGTTGGGGGAAATGGAGAGTAGTTGCGTAAACCATTCCTTGTGATGCATCAAGCTCTTCGTACGCAAGCTTTATCTGCCTTCTCCTCGTGCAACATGTCAGACTTTGCGATGGAAAGGCACTCGAGCACCTCCCTGGCCACGTTCATGTTGCCAAAATGGCGCATGCCGGTGTGGTTATACTGCTGCTGCTATTGCTGCTGACGCTGGTATGACTGTTGCTGCTTCTACTACTATTGTGGAGTTTGCTGCAGTTGCTGCTACTACTGTTCCTTTTGGTCTGAGCTTGAAGCACTCTTTCTTGTAGTGCCCCTCTTTATGGCAATAGTGGCACTTGCCTTTCTTATTGCCTCTCTTCTACCCAGACTGCTGGTGCTGCTGGTTACGTGAGCTTGTGGCCACAAATGCTCCTTCACTACTGCCGCAACCATTGTGCTTTCCTTCATTGCGACGTAGTTCCACGTAGACCAGGTGCGTGTAGATGAAATCGCGGTCAAGAGTCCGCTGACACTCCAACGTCTCTTGCACCATGTCGTATCTCGCTAGGAGTCCCCTCAGCAAGAGGAAGATGAAGCACGTGCCTTCAACAGGGTTGCCGGCTACTTTTAGCTGCCTTCAACAGGGTTGCCGGCCACTTTTAGCTCCTTTGCCCTGTCCAAGTACGCCTCCATCCCTTCACCAGCCTACATTTTCAAGGCAATCATCATCTCTAAAAGCATGAGGAATACAGGATCTTTCCTCTCATATCTTTTGCACAACATGTCCCACCCCTCTTTTGCACTAGCCTTGTCACTCACGTATTGAAGATGCAGGTTGGAGATGGTATTGACAAGCAGCATGTAGGCATGCGTGCCCTTCTTTTTCCACTCTTCATATGCCACTGGTCAAGTTGTAGATGAACTTGCATCTGTTGGACCTTTCTCCGGCGTCTTCTTTGCCACCACCTCCACTACGGTGATGCCTTTTGCCATTGGAGGCCAAGCGTGCTCGTCGCCGTTCACCACCTCCCACAAGCCCCTCTCCTCCAAAAGGAGGCAGGTACGAATCTTCCAAAACATGAAGTTGGCGCGTCTTTCTAGCCTCTCCAAGGGCTGGGCTACTATTTCCACGCCTGCTACTACCATTTTGAGCTTTAGTGATGCTCAACGCTACCCTTGAGTGGAGGCACTACCCCTGCTTCTACTGCTGCTCCTACCAGAAATGTGTCTAGGAGAAAATGGACTATACAGGCCGCTAGACTCGGAATTTGGAAAAACGTCACCCTCCACTGGAAATTTCAGAATAAAACACGGTCATCAACAGGGGATATTCAAAGATATGCCCTTATGAAAACAGGGTATACTGCTGCTCCTACTCGAGTTCACACCAGCCAGCTTGTAAACGATGTTTGTCCCAAACATTGCAATGGAATGCAAATATTTCTATACCAATAGAAATATTAGGAAAAAGACTTCAATTTGCATGTGCTATATTTTAAATTTCACAGAAGAATAAGAGAGTTATAGTCATCACAAGGCGACGGTCGTACTCAAAGAGAAGAAATTTTTCGTGGCCTACCTCGTTTTGAGCATAACTCTCTATCCAACTGTTGGATCTTTGCCATCATGTCTTCGTTGAAAAGCTTGTCTTGTGAACTTGAAGATCTTGTGGTTGACTGTCAACTTTGGTTGAGGATTAATCCTAACCTGTCAATCTTAATGTGACGGCCTGTGCTGGCTGAAAATGGCAGAACTTCGCTTTGATACCAAGTGTTAGAACCGGAGGAGAGAGAGAGCCTTGAAGAAGGAAACATGTGGACCTAGAAGGACATCATATGTGCTCAAGAATGGTTGTGAATTACTCAAAACAATGGAGTATGTATAGAGCTACAACTTGGGCAAGTTACCTCTCTCACAAGCCACACCACTTAGCCATGGAGGCTAAGGGTCATACACTAGAGTCCATAATCTCACACAAGTGAGGAAATCAGTCTAGCAATCAGGCTGACCACTCACACACGATCTAGAGAGCTAGAAAATGCTCTCATGGCACACTCCTAGTGGTCACATAACTCACAATCCCGTGGAGAATTGCCATGTGTCCATGGCTAGTACACGAGGATCTTACCTCACCTAAATAGTAAGGAGGGATATCCTTTTCCTAGCCAGTATATTGTGACAAAACCCAATAATCTAGGCTCTTTTTGGATATTTCTCCCATCAGGTCTGGACCGTGGACCTCTTGCCCTTTCCTTTTCTCAGGCTAAGGCATGGAGCCATCGCACATGGTCACCTAGATACCGGTCGTCGATGACCCCAGAAATTTACAAAATCGATATCTCACAATCTATTTTATCGACTTGAAACTTGGACCATAGAGAAATTTCCACCAGATCTTTCCGATGGTGAAGATGGATTGACAATCGGAGTAAGCATCTGGTAGTTTCCTGGAATTTGCTCCTGTGGACCTTAAATTGAGCCGGAGTGCTCTTTTTCCAACAGAAGGGGACTAACAAGGGAGTTGGAGCCGACATGGAGGAGGGAGATTGTCGAAAGGAGGAATGTGGAGCTAAGGGGGGAAGGATGGTAGTACTCGAGACCAAGAGGAACAGTTGGAACAGTTGTTTCAGTCACGCCTTGTCACACCTTTGGACACTATGGGCGCTATAGACCTCTGAGAAGAAGCAGGGATACACTGGATGCATACCACCGTCACCAAGAAGCTTTGATTGACCCATCCACTCACAGGACAGGACATTTGTTGCCACGCACTTGAGCTCGGAGGACAGGTTTTGTGTAGTGAACCCGTAGTGTCCATGGACAAAATTGGCGCCTTTTTCGTTGCAGTGGATGAAAAGGCCATGAAAGCACGTCTCTTTGGGCCAGATGCCAGTTTGCATCATCCATTAGGAAATGGAAAGGGTGAGCTGGGAAGCGATGCGCTGAATGAACAGGATGGAGAGCGGCTTCTAAAGCATGTGACTAGGGATGAGTTTCAAGTTCGTGCTAACGTACCATTGACCGTGTACCTCGTGCATGGCCTATCCTTTACACTAAGCCACACCAATGCGGATGATTGGTGGATGGTGAGTTGGCTCCTTCAGAGGTTGCGAGAATGCATGAGAGGAATGGGAGAACTTGTGACTGCAAAGACATGGACGATGTTTGAGCAAGAGATGAGGAGGGGACAACCTTTAACTAGCAGCAAGGGGGGAGAGGCTCTCCTCCTAAGATGATGTCACATGGGCCATAGAGGAGAATTTGGAGGAAGAGGATATCGGGGAAGAGCATGAGGAAGCTTGAAAGGCCAAGCGAGTAGAAGCAGTGGGTTATGTGACCACTAGGAGTGTGCCATGAGAGCATTTTCTAGCTCTCTAGGTCGTGTGTGAGTGGTCAGCCTGATTGCTAGGCTGATTTCCTCCCTTGTGTGAGATTATGGACTCTAGTGTGTGAGCCTTAGCCTCCATGGCTAAGTGGTGTGGCTTGTGAGAGGGCTGACTTGCCCAAGCTCTAGCTCTATATGTACTCCATCATGTTTTGTGATTGAACAACCATTATTCAGCACAAGTGACGTCCTTCCAATCACACATGCTTGCTGCTCCAAGGCTCCCTCTCTCCTCAAGTTCCAATAATGGGAGCATTCTCTAGCTCCCTAGGTCGTGTGTGAGTGATCAGCCTGATTGCTAGGCTAATTTTCCCCCTTGTTTGAGATTATGGACCTTAGTGTGTGAGCCTTAGTCTGCATGCCTAAGTGGCGTGGCTTGTGAGAGGGCTGACTTGCCCAAGCTCTAGCTCTATGTAAACTCCATCATTTTGAGTGATTCAACAACCATTCTTCAGCACAAGTGATGCCCTTCTAATCACACATGCTCGCTGCTCCAAGGCTCCCTCTCTCCTCCAGATCCAACACTCCCGGGGCTTAGACCAACCAATGCTTCTTTAGTGTTTGTCTCTGGTAGACAACTCTACGAGGAGTCTCAAAGATAAGAACTGTACTCAATGACAGGCAACTCACATAGTTTTTAGTCCTAGAGGCAGCCTCTAGCCTAGGCGTACAATGGCTCCTTGGATGAGCCAATTTGGGAGCAATCTGGATTGCACCATCCCGCATGCCTACGTGGCGTTGTCTATGACTCCCAAGTGGTGCCAACCACCAAGGACCTTAGAATGTTCTAAGATAACTCTTAGAACCTTCCTGTCCCCCTTTTTGTCACAAAGAAAATTACTCAACGGGCTGGGATTTGACTAAGTGACCTCTTGCTCCAGAGACTAACTATGGAATGTGTAAGCCACAAGGAGTTGTCCTAGGTAGTATTTGCTGGCTATTCCGTCCAGATTAGACCAAGCGGACTTCCTCCAAGTGAGCAGTGTATTACTTGTCTATCTGGACAATACGTAGGGGAAGTATTCCAAGGGAGCAGTGCATGCGTAGTCCGTCCTGTGCCTGTCCAAAACATCAGCCATGGAGAAGGAGCATATCAGGTCAACAAACTCTCCTTTGCACCTCTGTCCATTAGCTGTGTGATCTCTGTTCTCTCCAGTTCTCTTCGCCTCAGTCTTCGTTCGCTACGTTAACCATACCAATGTCTCGAGTACCTGCAGAGTGCAATTTGTTCTCTAGCGCCTTTAACATGCAA
The DNA here is from genome assembly GCA_023375785.1 of Penium margaritaceum. NCBI lineage: Eukaryota > Viridiplantae > Streptophyta > Zygnematophyceae > Desmidiales > Peniaceae > Penium > Penium margaritaceum. The sequence continues at coordinate 348,867 of SZWC01000048.1, read as the reverse complement.
TCTGTAAGTATCTTCCTTGTCTCCATGTATTCGAGGTCCACGATTCCTTTGGGACCAGGTCGCATGAGTAGTGGTACCTGTAGTCGATATGCTTGGTCTGCCGGGTAATGAATTCATCATGTGCCATTTTCATGGAGCTCTTGTTGTTGCGGACCTCTGTTGCCTTCGTTTGTGGCACCTTCATCTCGGCAACCAAACTATGTAGCCACTGTCTCCTTGCATGTTTCTGACATAGCGAAGTACTCTGCCTCAACGGTGGAGAGGGAGACACAATCTTTCTTTCTACTTGCCCAAGAGACTGTACCACCGTTCAAAAGGCACACAAAGCCCGAGGTAGACTTTCTGTCATCGATTCTTCTTCCCTAGTCGGCGTCTGTATAGCACACCAGCCGCAGCAAGTCAGATCCTTCTTGGCCTTTAGACTGGAGTCCCATGTGTCGGGTCTTATGTAGATAATGCTTGACTGCTTGCCAGTACTATGGCCGTGGATTGGCCACAAACCTGCTCACTTGTTCCATTGCATAGCAAATGTCAGGACGTGTTCCTAAAATGGTATACATGAGGCTCCCAACAGCAGACTGGTAGGGAAAACTCTCCATCTCACGTCGTTCTGCTTCCGTGCTGGGGCTCATGGAGAAGGAAAGCTTGATGTCTGTTATCATGGGTGTGCTGATAGGATTGCAATCCTCCATATTGTAGTGCTTGAGGACCTCCATGATGTACTTGGTTTGCTTCAGCTCCATGGTGCTTGCTGCTCGATTGCGGTGGACGGCTATCCCGAGATAGAACCCTGTTGGATCTGGAGGAGAGAGGGAGCTTTGGAGCAGCGAGTAAATGTGATTAGAAGGACATCACTTGTGCTAAAGAATGGTTGTTGAATCACTCAAAATGATGGACTACATATAGAGCTAGAGCTTGGGCAAGTCAGCCCTCTCACAAGCGACACCACGTAGCCATGGAGGCTAAGGCTCACACACTAGAGTTCATAATCTGACACAAGGAAGGAAATCAGCCTAGCAATCACGCTGACCACTCACACACGACCTAGAGAGCTAGAGAATGCTCTCATGGCACACTCCAAGTGGTCACATAACCCACAATCCCATGGAGAATCGTCATGTGTCCATGACTAGTACACAAGCATCTCACTTGCCCTAAAAAGTAAGGAGAGGTACATTCATCCTAGTCAGCACACTCTGACAAGGCAATCCTAAGACCAAGGACCTTTTTGGATATTTCTCCCATCAGGTCTTGACCCTGGACCTCTTGCTTTTTCTTTTCTCAGGCTAAGGCATGGAGCCATCGCCCATGGTCACCCGGATATCGGCGGTCGATGACCCCAAATACTTCAAAAATTCATATCTCCCAATCCGAGTGTTGGATCGGCCTCAAACTTGGATCATAGAGATTTTGCCACCTGATCTTTCCAATGATGAAGTCAGATTGACAATTAGAGCAGGAATCAGATAGTTTCCTGGAATTTGCTCCTGTGGACCTGAAACTAAGCCAGATGGCTCCATTCCCAACAAACCCGAGCACACCCATGGCCTTCATCTTAAACCTGTTGTAGAGATCTGTCTTCAGCTTATTCAACAGCTTCACCAATGACGAGCAAATGATCAGGTCATCCACGTACATCGGAACCAGCATCAAGCCTTGCTCATCCTCCCATACATAGACATGGGTTATACTGGCAATGCTTGAAGGTGAGCCCGGCCATGAAGCCCGTCCATCTCCTTGTACCACATTCTTGGAGCCTCTTTTAGCCCGTAGAGTGCTTTGACCAGTTTGTAGACTTTGCCCTCTGGAGCTTTCACTCCCTCGAGCACATCCATTAGCACTTCTTTGTCTAGCTTCCCGTAGAGAAAAGCTGTCTTGACATCCATCTCGTGGACCTAAAGATCTTTTGCAGTAGCGATGGTCAACATGAATCTGATGAAGGTAAAGGTGAAGACAGGCGCGAAAGTCTCCTCGTACTCTGAGCCTGCAAGCTGGGAAAACTCCTTCACTACAACTCTTGCCTTGTACTTGTCGATAGTACCATCTTGCTTGAGCTTTTTCCGGAGTACCCACTTTGACCCCACTACGTGTGCGTTTGGGGGCCTGTCCACCAGAACCCATGTGCCGTTCTCTTCAATGGATACGAGTTCGCCATCCACTGCTTCCTTCCACTTGACCGTGTTTCGTATGTTCCTATCCTCCGTTATGGTCAAAGGCTCTCCCTGAGCCAAGCATGACTAGCAGAGTCCGGTCGATTCCCTACTCTTAGCATCATACTTGAGTGGAGGTTTCTTCTGGTGTGTACTACGCCGGAGTGGTGCTGGTGGTGCTTCAAGGCTTAGTTGCTTCTTTTGCTCGTGAGTTGCCAGTGATCCGTTATTAGAGGAAAAGCCACCGGCCTCAGAGTTTGACTCAGAGTCCTCGGACGACTATGACTCAGTGTCAGAGTCTGTCGCTATGTCAGCCTGCACAGCCACTCTTCCTGCAGCACCATCCTTCACTGGCACCATGTGCCAGTTTCCTCGTGCTTGATCACCTGACTCGAGTAATACAACCCACTCTCTTGATTTGGGAGCATGAACATGATCCAGTGACTCTCCCTTGCCGAGCGTTCTTTCATCAAGCTCGACATCTCAGCTCCTGATGAGCTTTCCACCCGCTTGGTTCCACAGCGTGTACGCCTTGTGTGCAGTGTCGTATCCGACCATTACACACTTACGAGCACGTACATCCAGCTTGCCACTTCCTTCTCCTGCTTGGACCTTTAACCAAGTAGTAGAGCCAAAGATCCTCAAATATGAGGCATCTGGCTTCTTACCTGACCAAGCCTCCTGCACCATCTTGAGGTGCTCCTCTTGCTGCTTCTTGCCTTGGCTTCGAAGCGTGGCTGCCGGAGTGAGATTCACAAAGTGGCAAGCAGTTCTTGCAGCTTCAGCCCAGAAGCGAGGTGGGAGTTTGGCGTTGAAGAGCATGCTTCATGTCATGGCAAGGATAGTCTGGTTCATACGCTCACAAACGCCATTACTTTGGGGATGTAAGGCATGGTGGTCTGGTGGTTGATGCTGTATTGGTTCAACCAGCCTTTGCAGGCCTCGTATTCACCACTGTTGTCCATGCGCAGTGCCTTGACCCTCCGGCTTGTCTGCCGCTCTACCATTGCAACAAACTCTTGCAGCTTCTCTTGACCTCTCCCTTCGTCTTGAGGATGTAGATCCTCATCTTACGACTGTGGTCATCGATGAAGGTCAAGAAAAACTTGCTACCGCCTTTCAAAGGGGTGTGGAATGGTCCGCATACATCATGACCTGATTCACTCTGATGAGTGAATCAGGTCCAAGATTGATGCCGGGCGTTGCCCATTATGCTCAAAGGGCTTTCTCTCTGCCTTGTCTTGGAGGCATGGATCCCAAAGCTTTTTACACTTTCCCTCATCCTTGGCCTTCCATCCCTCCATCCCATGGACCAGTTTGTGCTACTACAAAGCTTGTAGTGTGCTGTCGGCCACATGGCCAAACTGCCTATACCATAGCTTAGCATCTGTGTCGGTGGAGTTGGTCGGCATGGTGACGGCTTCTGGTGCAACATGAGGCTTTGGAGACTTGGGCTCTTCAAGTGCCGCATATCCCTCGTTTGTAGTTTCAAGGGGTTTGGTCTGGAACACGTAGAGCCCATCCATTCTTTGGACCTGTGCCACAAGAACATCCTTGGGATAGGAGATCTTGATGTCCTTGTTCTTGAAAATCACGGCCTCCTCCTCCTTGAAGACAAGTGTCAGGTTGTGGTCCGTGATTTTGGACACTCACAAGAGGTTTGACGCAAAAGACAGCATGTAGACGACGTTCTCCGGCTTCAAGTCTTTTTTAGCAATATTCATGTTGATGTTGATCAACTTATCTCCCTCGCCTTGCGCATGGACAAGGCTGTCGTTGGGACACCTGAAGTGACGTTCTGAGTCCCCAATGGAGATGAACCCATCCTTCTCCCTTGAAGAGTAGTGGTTCGTGCCAGAGTCGAGCCCGTAGACTCCACGCTTGAGTACTGCCGCTCCTTTGGTTGTCGGCACGCTCTTAGCCATCATGTTCGTCAACTCCTTCTTACCCTTTCCTTCTCCCTTACATCTACCACCATGATCTCTGTCTTTCTTATTGAGCCCTACACTCCCGTCTTCAATGCCCAGGCTTGCAAGAGTTATGACACTTCCCACCACGCTTTGAACTCTTTCCACCGCCACCATTGCCTTTTCCTCCACCGCCACTGATTCTGTTGCTACTCTGACCAGAAGAGGAATTGCTGCCGCGACCACCGTACTATGCAGCATAGGCTGAAATGTTAGCCTCACTACCGCTGCGACGCATGGCCTCGTTACGCAAGTACTCGGACAGTGCCTCATACGTCAAATCCTCCTCCTTCTTACCGCCAAAGACGTTGATCAGAGGGTCCCAGCTCTGAGGTACCGCCATGAGGAGGATCATGGCCTACATGTTGGTGTCGATTTCCCAGTTCATTCGGGTCACTTGCTGTAGCAGTCCTTGAAACCACAACTAGAAGTCCGAAATCAACTCTCCCTCGCTCATCCTCATCGAAATTAGCTTTTGAAGGATGAAGAGGCGATTTGCAAGAGCCGTTGATTGGTGTACACATGCAAGCTTCTCATAAGCCTTTGATGCCTGTGTGATACCTTGGAGGTGGACATGCTGTGGCTCATGCACTGATGTCACAAGAATCGCAAGCGCCATGTCATTTTTGACACTCCACGCTTCATATCTAGAATGTGTTCTTGGAGGTTCAACCTCTTCTCCAAGTAACATCTTCAAAGTAGCTACGCACCCTCATGACAATCTCAATTCTCCATCTCCACAAGGGAAAACCAAACCCTGTGAACTTTGACATCCCACCGTTGACTTGCTCAAGAGTGAGCGTCCCAGGTGTCATCATACTACTTTTATGCTTCTCTGCGTCTCTGCTTCATTGCGGCTAGTGTAGGCTGATGTAGGCTGTTGTGAGGCTACCAGTTTAGAAGGCACAAATCCATTGCTTACCCCTCAACCGTTGATCGCTTGCAAACAAAGAAGAACGCACATTAGCGAACCCAGGGTCGTGCCTTCAGTGCAAAGCTTATCTTGGTTAGGGTCCAAGGGTTGTACCTCCAAATGCAGAGCTTATCATTGGCTCTCGTTTCCTAAGTGCGAGCACCCGTAATTGGAGCTGATGGAGCAGATGGAGCTGATGGAGCTGATGGAGCTGATGCGTGCTACAAGACAAAGAGGGTGAGAGAGTGCGAAGAAGGGTGCCTTACAACTAGTGAGTGTGGGCCCATAACCCTTGTCAACCTGCTTCAGGCGACGGTCTAGAAAATGGGTTTCGACACAATGGCTCGCGCCGACCGCTCTTGGTATTGCAACCAAGAGATGATATCATCCTCAGAGCTAAGGCTCCACACTAAACAGTTTATACGAATCACTTCCTTGCACTGTGTCCTTAGTACCTGGTCACTTTTGCACAAGGAGCAAACTCCTGGGCCTTAGACCAAACAATGTTTCTTTAGTGTCTGCCTCTGGTGGACAACTTTGTGAGGAGTCTCAAAGGTAAGAACTGTACTCAATGACAGGCAACAGACAGGTTCTTATAGTCCTAGAGCCAGCCTCTAGCCTAGGCGCGTGTTGGATGTGGAGGAGAGAGGGATCCTTAGAGCAGCGAGCATGTGTGATTGGAAGGGCATCACTTGTGCTGAAGAATGGTTGTTCAATCACTCAAAATGATGGAGTACATATAGAGCTAGAGCTTGGGCAAGTCAGCCCTCGCACAAGCCACACCACTTAGCCATGGAAGCTAAGGCTCACACACTAGAGTCCATAATCTCACACAAGGGGATAAATCAGCCTAGTAATCAGGCTGACCACTCACACACGACCTAGAGATTAGAGAATGCTCTCATGGTTCACTCCTAGTGGTCACATAACCCACAAATCCATGGAGAATCGCCATGTGTCCATGGCTAGCACACAAGGATCTCACCTCACCTAAAAAGTAAGGAGAGGTACCTTTATCCTAGTCAGTACACTGTGACAAGGCAAATTTAAGACTAAGGACCTTTTTGGATATTTCTCCCATCAGGTGTTGACCCTGGACCTCTTGCCTTTTTCTTTTCTCAGGCTAAGGCATGGAACCATCACCCATGACCACCCAGACATCGACGATCCATGACCCCCGAAACTTTGAAAAATCATCTCCTAATCCGACCGTTGGATCGGCCTCAAACTTGGATCGTAGACATTTTGCCACCTGATCTTTCCAATGGTGTTGTCAGATTGACGATCGGAGCAGGCATCTGGTACGTTCCTGGAACTTGCTCCTGTGGACCTGAAACTGAGCCGGATGGCTCCTTTCCAAACAATCTCCTACTTGCCGCAGTCAGAGTGGGCTGAGTCCACATGCATTCATGCAAAACTGCTGTTTCTCACGGGTCACTCGCTTGGTGCAGTAATCAGCGACCTACTTGGTGGTTGGAGTAAACTCCAGCTTGATAGTACCCTCCTGTACCATGTGCTTTATGAAGTCATATGCGATGTCAATGTGCTTGGTGCGTGCATGGTGCTCAGAGTTCTTGGCGAGTGCGACTGCGCCCTGGTTGTTAACGCGCACAGGAACTGGAAGTGCTGCACTCCCACTCATCTCTGCCATGAGACGTTGAAGCCAAACTACTTCCTTGGCTGCAAAGCTGAGAGAGACGTACTCAGGTTACGTGCTTGAGGTGGCCATAACCACCTGCCGCTTGCTGCACCAGCTGATGGCCCCACCATTCATGAGGAATACATGTCCAAAGATGGACTACGATCCTCAAAGTTTGAAGCACAATCTGCATCTCTTTAGCCAATGATGCTCTTCTCGTTGCCGTTGTAGGTGATGCCGATGTTGATGGTTCCAGCAAGGTAGCGGAAGATCTGCTTCACTACCTTCTGGTGCTCAGGTCCGGGATTTGCCATGTGCTGGCTCACAGCACTAATAGCCTGTGCGAGGTCCGGCCTAGTTGCCACCATCAGGTACATGAGGTTGCCGACGGCGCTCTGGTATTTCTACTGCTCAGTTGCATTTGCTTCTCCATTGAAGCTTACAAGGTACTACCGTGCCTCCAGCGGCGTGCCGATGGGTTTTGCCTCTGCTATGCCAAACCGCTGCAAAGTATCATTGATGTAGCGGCTCTACTGTAGTGAGAGAGAGAGTGTGACTTGCGGTCATGCGTGATCTGGGTACTGAGGAAGTATGATGCCTCCCCGAGATCAGACATCTAGAAGTACTCTTGTATGGCTTCCTTGAACTCCTATAGTGTAGACATGCTCTTGGAAAGGAGGAGCATGTCATCCACATAGATGATGATGATGAGCACCTCATGATCATGCTGCGAGCGATAGACGATGTAGTCACACTCACTACACTCAAACCCCATGCTCTATAATGCCGTATCCAACTTCTGATTTCAAGTACGCGACGCTTGCTTGAGGCCCTACAGCAACTTTTGCAGCTTGTAAACCAGGTGCTCCAAGTCACCATTCAAGAATGCAGTCTTGACATCCATGTGGTGAACCTCGAAGTCCTGAGCTGCTGCATAAGAGAGGAGCGTGCAGACGGAGGTACACTTTGCAACAGGGGCAAAAGTTTCTGTGTAGTCGATGCCCTCCTACTGCGAGTAGCCCTTGGCGACCAGCCTCACCTTGTACTTTTCCACGTTACCATGAGCTCCCCGTTTCCTCTTGAACACCCACTTGCACTTGATCACCTTACGTCTAGGTGGACGCTCAGTCAGCTCCCATGTGGCGTTGTCCAGCTGCGACTGCATCTCTTACTGTACGGCTTGCGCCCAATCTGCAGCATTCGGTGTACCCATCCTTGTATGACGTTGGCTCATGTGAATCTGCTGTATCTGCTACGTTTATCTGTTCTGGTTTCTGCAGCATCCAGAAATGGTCGCGCTCACCAGGCTTGTAACGCACCCTAAGAGGGTACCTACGACCTGGTGCTGGAGCGTTAGCGGGCGGCTGGCGCAGTGCTATTGGTACAACTGCTGCTACAGGTAGTGCTACATCTCCTTCCTCTGCTTCTGCCGATGAGGCTGTTGTATCTGCTGCATCAGACATGGGACAGTAGAGTGATTCTCCCATTGTTACAGTAGAGGAAGGATCAGGAGAGACTGGGTCAGGAAGGATTTCTGCTCCCATTGTCTCGTCAGCTGCTAGTTCTACTGCCTCTTCACAGAAAATATTGGAGCCCATGACGTTGCTCTCGTTGAAGACGATGTCCCTGGAGATGATGACGTGGCCTATATCCCTCTCGTAGAGGCGATAGGCCTTGCTTGCCGCGTTGTAGCCAATCGCTAGCATCTGCGCACTCTTTACGTCCCATTTCTGCGGCTTCTCCTTGGGCACGTGTATGTGCGCCAAGGTGCCAAATGCTCGGAGATGATCCATGCTCGGTTTCTTGCCAAACCACGCCTCGTACAGCGTCATTTGCTCCAGCGCCTTAGTTGGACTGTGCTTCTTGATGTAGAGCGCAGTGCTCATGGCTTCAGCCCAGAAGTTGTAGGTCAGCCGAGCTGTGTGTACCATGGAGCGCGCCAACTCCACAATGGTACGATTGGCGAGGTTCTGCTACACCGTTCTACTACGGTGAGTACGGCGCGGTACGCTGCGCCTTGATGCCAACTGCTGCGAGGTTGCCCTGGAACTTCTTGCTTAGATACTCTCCACCGCGATCGCTGCATGCGCCTTGATCTTCTTGTCAGTTTGGTTCTCCACCATGGCCTTGAACTCCTTGAACCTGTCAAAGCACTGGTCCTTGGAAGGAAGTACACAGCAGTGTAACGACTGAAATCATCAATGAAGGAGAGAAAATACCTAGAGTCTCCAAAGCTTTTGTTTTGCATTAGGCCAGACAAGTCTATGTGGACCAGCTCTTGCACCATACTTATAGCCTCCAAAGCTCTGCGTCTGCACAAGTCCGCACAAGTCCGTGTAGACCAGCTCCAACACCTCCTTCGCACGCTCTCCTAGTCCACAGAACGCCTCCCGGTGTTGCTTCTCGTCCAAAGAGCCGATGTACAACTGCTGCTCAAAGTTAGAGATAGTAGGCAGTTCACGCACCATCTACTTTGCTTGAAGATGCTGCAAAGCACGCATGCCAGTGTTGCCGTAGCGCGCATGTCAGATCTCACCATCTGTCGCATGTACTACTGCTGCAAGACTCTGCTCACGTGGGATCTTGGTCACCCCCAGCAGGCGGTACATGTCGCCCTCCTTCACCGACCTGGCCCACTCCTCTCCTGTATCCTTGTTGAGGATGTAGCCATAGTCATCATCGAAGACGATGCAAAGTCCTGTGTTTATAAGAAAGGAGACTGCAAGGAGGTTCAATGCAGCATCAGGTACATACAGCACGCCATGGAACACTCCCACTTCAATGCCACATGGGGTCTCCAACCACATATCCACAATCCCAATCCCCTCAGCATTCACCACCCGATCATCACCCATAGCGATAGGACAGAGAGGGATGGACAGCAGCTGTGTAAACTGCTCCTTGAGATATGTGAGGCACTTGGTACACCTTGAGTCCTTGTACCATGCGAGATCCGCCTCCTCTACCTGCGACATGTGAGACTTTGCCATGAAAAGACAGTCGCGCACCTCCTTGGCCATATTAATGTTGCCAAAGTGGCGCACACCAGCCTGTATTTGCTGCTGCTGCTGCTGCTGCTGACGCTACTATGACTGCTACTGCTGCTTTTGCTGTTGCTGCTACGATGACTACTGCTACTACTGCTCCTTCAGGTCCCTCTTGAGCTTGAAATACTCCTTTTTCTAGTATCCCTCTTTCTGGCAGTAGTGGTATTTGCCTTTCTTTCTGCCTTTCTACTGCCCAGACTGCTACTGCTGCTCTTGGTTGCGTGAGCTCGTAGCCATAAAAGCTGCTTCAATACTACCGCCGCCATTGCGGTTTCCTGCATTGCGATGCAATTCCACCTGCACGAGGTGTGTGTAGATGAAGGCGAGGTCAAGAGTTAGCTGGCACTCCAACGTCTCTCGCAGCTTGTCGTAGCTGGTTGGGAGTCCCCTCAGCAAGAGGAGGATGAAGGGCGTCTCTTCCACAAGGTTACCAGGCTCTCTCAACTGCTTTGCCAGCTCCGTTCTCCTGTCTAGATACGCCTTCATCTCTTCACCACCCTGAATTTTAAGCGCTATCATCTTTTCCTCCAAAAGCATGAGGAATACAGGATCTTTGCTCTCATACTTCTTGCACAACGTGTCCCACCCCTCTGTAGTAACCTTATCACTCATGTACTGAAGATGCAGGTTGGAGATGGTGTTGACAAGCAACCTGTACGCCTGCCTGTCCTTCTCCCTCTCCTCATACACCGCTGGTATAGATGCATAAGAATCCGCAGCAGTTCCACTCTTTTGCAGAGTCTTCCCCGCCACCACCTGCGCTGAGGTCATGCCTTTTGCCTGTGGAACTCGAGCCGGCTCGTAGCCGCTCACCACCTCCCACAAGTCCCTCTCGTCCAAAAGGAGACGGGTACGGATCTTCCTAAACGTGAAATTTGTACATCCCTCAAGCCTCTCCAAAGGCTGGATTGCTGTCACAATGCCAGCTGCTGCTGTTTTGAGCTTGGATGATGCTCAGTGCTACCCTTGGATGGCGGTGCTACCCCTGCTTCTACTGCTGTTTCTGCCAGAAATCTGTCTGACAGAAAATGGACTGTAGATGCCAGCAGACTGGGAATTTGAAAAAATGGAACCCTCCATTGGAAAATACAGCTCAAAAACTTTCAGATCAACCCATAAAATAGGGTCATCAACAGGGGATTTTGAAATACATGCCCTCTTGAAAACAGGGTATGCTTCTGCTCGTATTCCAACTCAGACCAGCCAGCTTGTAAACGGCGTTTCTCCCAAAACAATCAAAGGAATGCAAATGTTTTTGCACCAATGGAAAGCGTAGGAAAAACACTACAATTTGCATGTGCTGCGTTTTAAATTTGACAAAGAAACAAGAGAGTTATGGTCATCACAAGGTGACAGTCTTACTCATAGAGAAGAGTGTAGCCCTTGCCGACCTCGTTTTGAGCATAACTCTTAATCCAAGGGTTGGATCTTTGTGATCTTGGACTCGTTGAAAAGTTTGTCTCTTGAACTTAAAGAGCTAGAGGATGATCGTCAAATCTAATGAAGGTTTCACCCCAACATGTCACTCGCAAAGTGACGGCCTGTGTTGGCTGAAAGTGGCAGAACTTGGCTCTGATACCAAATGTTGGATCTGGAGGAGAGAGGAAGCCTTGGAGCAGCGAGCATGTGTCATTGGGAGGACATCATTTTTGCTGAAGAATGGTTGTTGAATCACTCAAAATGATGGAGTACATAAAGAGCTAGAGCTTAGGTAAGTCAGCCCTCTCACAAGTGTCACCACTTAGCCATGGAGGCTAAGGCTCACACACTAGAGTCCATAATCTCACACAAGGAGGGAAATCAGCCTAGCAATAAGGCTGACCACTCACACAAGACCTAGAGAGCTAGAGAATGCTCTCATGGCACACTCCTAGCGGGCTCCTTGGATGAGCCACTTTAGGGGCATTCTCGATTGTGTCATTCCCCTTGCCTACATGGCGCTCCCTATGACCGCCAAGCGGCGCAAACCACTAAAAAGGACCTTGGAATGTTCAAAGATGTCTATTAGAACCTTCCTGTCCCCCTTTTGGTCACAAAGAAAGTTAGTCACCAGGCTGGGATTTGACCCAGTGACCTCTTGCTCAGAGACTAACTCTGGAATGTGTAAGCCACAAGGAGTTATCCTAGGTAGTATTTGTTGGCTATACTATCCAGAATAGACCAAGGGGATTTGCTCCAAAGGTGCAGTGCATGCCTTGTCTATCTGGACCAGACTTAGGGGACTTACTCCAAGGGAGCAGTGCCTGCCTAGTCCGTCCTCTGCCTATCCAGAATATCAGCCATGGACAAGGACCACATCAGGTCAACAGGTTGGCTCGTTCCGCTACGATGTTCTGCTGCGTTGAGTATGGCGGCGTCTGGTGGGCCTTGATGCGTGCTGAAGCGAGGTAGTCCTAAAACTCCTAGCTGAGGTACTCTCTACCACAATCATTGCATAGCGTCCTGATCTTCTTGCCAGTCTAGTTCTCCAAAGCTTTTGTTTTGCATTAGGCCACACAAGTCTATGTGGACCAGCTCCAGCACCTTCTTCGCGCTCTCTCCTACTATAAAGAACGCTCGCGAAATTGTTTCCCCTCCAAACAACCAATGCACAACTTCTGCTCAAAGTTGGAGATGGTGGACAGGTCACGCACCATCTACTTCGTTTGAAGTTGCTTCAAGGTGCGCATGTCGATGTGGCCGTAGCTCACATGCCAGATTTTGCCATCTGTCACTTGTACCACTGCTGCAAGACTCTGCTCGCGCGGGATCTTGGTCACCCTTAACAGGCGGTATATGTAACTTTCCTTCACCGACCTGGCCAGCTCCTCTCCCGTTTCCATGTCGAGGATGTAGCCATAGTCGTCCTCAAAGATGACTCGCAGTCTTGTGTTAGTGAGAGAGGACATTGGGAGAAGGTTGAACGCAACATGAACCCATATAGCACACCATGGAACACTCCGAATTGAATGCAATGCAAGGTCCTCAACCTCATCTCCACAATCTCAATCCATTCAGCATAGCTCACCCAATCATCACCCAAAGCAATCGGTCAAGGGGGAATGGAGAGGAGCTATGCAAACCACTCCTTATGGTACATCAGGCTCTTGGTACACCCTGACTCCTTTTACCATGCACGATCTGCCTTCTCCACCTGTCAGAAATCTCATGCATGAAATCTCATGCCAGAAATCTCATGTACGAAAATGAAATCTCATTCATGCATGAGATTTCTCACACAGAAAATGGACAATAGAGGCCAGCTTACTGAGAGTTTGGAAAAACGATGCCCACCAGAGGAAATTTCAGTCATATATCTTTTAGATTGACCCATAAAACAGAGTCATTAATAGGCGATTTTAAGAGATGTCCTTTTGAAAACAAGGTATGCTGCTGCTCCTACTCCAACTCACACCAGCCAGCTTGTAAAGGATGTTTCTCTCAAACATAATAATGGAATGCAAATATGTTTGCTCTAATTGAAAGCTTGGGAAAAAAATCAATTAGCACGTGCTACTCTTCACGATTGACAAAGAAATAAGAGAATTATGGTCATCACAAGGCAACATTCTTACTCATAGTGAAGAGCCGCCTAGGCTGATCTCATTTTGAGCATAACTCTAAATCCAACAAATGGATCTTTGCGATCCTCCACTCGTTTTAAAGCTTATCTTACGAGCTTGAATATTCACTGCTTGATTTTCAAATTTCGTTGGGATTTTACCATAACGTGTCACTCTCAAAGTGACGGCCTGAGATGGCTGAAAGTGGTACAACTTAGCTGTGATACCAAGTGTTGGAACAGGAGGAGAGAGGGAGCCTTGTGGCAGCAAACATGTGGGATTTAAAGGGCATTACCTATGCTGAAATATGGTTTGTTGAATAACTCAAAATGGTGGAGTACATGTAGAGCTAGAGCTTGGGTAAGTCAGCCCTCTCACAAGCCACACCACCTAGCCACGAAGGCCTAGGCTCACACACTAGCATCCATAATCTCACACAAGAGAGATAATCAGCCTTGCAATCAGGCTGACCACTCACACACGACCTAGAGAGCTATGAAATATTCTTATAGCACACTCCTAGTGGTCACATAACCCACAATCCCATGGAGAATCGCCATGTGTCCATGGCTAGCACACAAGGATCTCACCTCACTTAAAAAGTAAGGGGAGATTCTTTTTTCGTAGTCAGTTGACTTTGACAAGGCCATCCAAGAATCTAGGACATTTTGGATATTCTTCCCATGAGTTCTTGACCGTGGTCCTCTTGCTTTTTTTCTTTTCTCAGACTAAGGCATGGAGCCATCACCCATGGTCACACAGATACCAGCGCAGGATGACCCCAAAAACTTTGAAAATTCATATCTCACAATCCGACTGTTGGATCGGCCTGAAATTTGGACCGTAGATTTTCCCCCCCCTGATATTTCCAATGGAAAAGTGTGATTGACAATCGGTGTAGGCATCTGGTACTTTCCTAGAACATCCTTTTGTGGACCTCAAACTGAGCCAATTCGCTCCTTTATCAGTAATTGGGTGGACCATCTTGTTGTAGGAGTATCATTTCATGGTAGGGTAGCGGAAATGATCATCGGCAGCAAACGTGGATGCGTTCTCACAAATTGTACTCCTGGCGGCTTCGCAGATGGGAGGAGATAAGAGGGGAAGCACCAAAAGCCATGGAACATGAAGTACAAGAAGAGGAGACAGTAGAAGAAGAACAGGTCACACGACAAGCGCAGCCGACAGAGCAATAAGGATAGGACGACACATGTAAGAATGATGACCTCTAGGAACTTTTTTTATCACCATCCGGATATCGCCTAGGAGGAGGACGAAGAGGAAGCTGCTGGTGATGTGATGCTGGACACTAGCCTCATTTAGTTCCTCATGAGTGGGGTGATGAGTCCGCTATGGACAAATAAGGAGAGGTGTAGAGTAAAGAAACGTTCATAACGGTTCTTTGTGTAGCAGGAGAAACTCATGCGCTATCCTAGTGGACGTTATCCCACGCGCGAGGTTTTGGCCCTTGAGGAGCGGGTGGTAATTGTTGTACGTGCACATAAGATGGGGCATTATGAAGTGGAACGCATAGCTAACTTGGTAAGCACAAGCTACTACTGGGCGGGGATCTTTCGCCTGGCAAGAAAATGTAGTGCTCTCCTGTAAGGGTGTTTTTTTACGCGAGCAACTTTCACCATGTAGATGCCATTCGAGAGTGTTCCACTCGTCGGGCCATGGCATAGGCTGGTGGTGGACCTGGAAAAGTTGCCGCCGACGTTGAGCAAAAACCAGTGGGTGGTGGTGGCCATTGACCATTTCACCAAACGGGTCAAAGTGTAGGCCTTCAAGAACAAGACAATAGAGGGAGTTACACATTTCTTACTGGAGGATGTGATCTGCCGCCATGGGATGCCAAAGGTGGTGCATTCTGACCAAGGAGGAGAATACTAAAGAGAGGTGGTGGCGGTGCTGAAGGCGTGGGACGTGTACATCGAGTTGTCAACAAAAAAGCACCCTCAGTCCTCGGTGCTGGTAGAGTGTTTCAACCACACACTCAAGGCAGCAGCGGCCAAGACCACCTCTATGCATGGTATGTAGTAGGATAGGGTGTTTCATGTGGTAGCCGTGGCGTACCGGTTTCTAGTGAAATCATGAACCAAGTTCAGCCCGTTCTACCTCACCTGCAGAAGGGAAGTCAATCTCAACCTCCTAGGAAGCAAGCATTTGGGCAGCAGGATCTAAGTGAAGCTACGCCATGGCAAGTGGTGAAATACGTTGTTGAGCGTGCAGCACATGTGCAAGTAATAATCTCTTAGGTGTGGCAAAACAGTGATCGGACACAAGTGAGCCAATGCGAAAAGTACAAGTGGAGGCCCGTCCCTCCAGAGGCAAAGAAGGTGAAGCTGGGCACCATGGTGTTGTGGAACTGTGTCCAAGGGGGAGGACACAGAAGAACTGAATGTGCGGACTTTGGCAGGTGGCAGAGATCTATCCACACTTTCATGTGAGGCTCGTGGGTGACAGACTGGGGAATGGCTTTGTGGCCAGCCTGAAGGACTGCTACCCTATGACACAGACTGACCTTTGATACCAATGGATCAGTACCATTGCACCGAGGAAGCACATGTGGGAGAGTTTGAGGGAGTAAACCAAGAAGACAACATTGGGAGGAAGAAGAAGGATTTTTTGGAGGAAGAAGCAACAAGGGGCGGACGGGCCAAAAGGAGTAGAAGTGGAGGAGGAGGCTGAAGTTGGAGACGAAGAGCCAGGGGTGGAGGATGTCGAGGGGAGCTTGTCTCTCCGTCAATACCTCTCGACTGGTGAACCTACTCCAGGTGTAATACACAGGCGCTACAATAACGAGGATGAGGGGTCAGGAGGTGGAGCACAAAAGGAAGGTGGACGACATGATATGACATTACGAGAGGACGTTGGGACCATGGTTCGTGCACCAGTAGCCATGTCCACCATGGCAAGCCAGGTTGCAGAATCTACACCAATTACACCAGTGAAACAGAAGGAAGGAGAAAGGCAGTACAAGGGGGAGAAGCTAACGGTGACGAATAAAAAGAAGAAGACTGCCAAGATGGGAGCACAAGTGCTAGAGACAATCTTGATTTTGGAAACCCCAGGCTGAGGACCCGCAAAGACCATGTCGACCTCATGGACTCTCACAAACAAGATAGCTGCAGCAGCATTAGCAACGGTATCGATGGTCATAGCCGCTAAAATGGGCAGAGAAAGGGCAGCAGTGCCTACAGGAATGGCGACGCTAGCAACGGTCCCTGCCATGTTCATGATAGCGACCCCGACAACAACGGCAACAGCAGCAATAGGGGCAGCAGAAGCCAAGGACGATACCTGATGGACGAAGGTGAAGGACAAGGCAGCACACAAAGGACAAACAAGAGGTAATAACAAGGAGAAGGCGGACAAGGGAGAGAAAGTCAAGAAAAACAGAGGAAGGGGGGAGACGGCATCAGTGGTGCACTGCCCGCCAATGAGTAGCAGAATGGACAGGAGAGGAAGTGCCTAACTGAAGGCATCCCAAGGAGAGCATAATGGAGGAGGAGAAGAGTAGACAGTATTGGGAAAGGAGCCGTCCGGCTCAGTTTCAGGTCCACAGGAGCAAGTTCCAGGAAAGTACCAGATTCCTGCTCCTCTTGTCATTCCGACTTCACCATTGGAAAGATCAGGTGCCAAAATGTCTACGGTCCAAGTTTGAGGCCGATCCAACAATCGGATTGGGAGATATGAGTTTTCAAAGTTTCGGGAATCATGGACCGTCGATGTCTGGGTGGGCATGGGTGATGGCTCCATGCCATAGCCTGAGAAAAGAAAAAGGCAAGAGGACCACAGTCAAGACCTGATGGGAGAAATATCCAAAAAGATCCTTGGTCTTAGGATTGCCTTGTCAAGGTATCCTGACTAGGATAAAGGTACCTCTCTTTACTTTTTAGGTGAGGTGAGATCCTTGTGTACTAGCCATGGACACATGGCGATTCTCCATGGGTTTGTGGATTATGTGACCACTAGGATTGTTGTTGGAAAAGGAGCCATCCGGCTCAGTTTCAGGTCCACAAGAGCAACTTCCAGGAAAGTACTAGATGCCTGCTCCGATCATCGATCCAACTTCACCATTGGAAAGATCAGGTGGCAAAATGTCTACGGTCCAAGTTTGAGGCCGATCTAACGGTCAGATTGGGAGATATGAATTTTCAAAGTTTTGGGGGTCATGGACCGTCGATGTCTGGGTCGGCATGGGTGATGGCTCCATGCCTTAGCCTGAGAAAAGAAAAAGGCAAGAGGTCCAGGGTCAAGACCTGATGAGAGAAATATCCAAAAAAGGTCCTTGGTCTTAGGATTGCCTTGTTAGAGTGTGCTGACTAGGATAAAGGTACCTCTCCTTACTTCTTAGGTGAGGTGAGATCCTTGTGTGCTAGCCATGGACACATGGCGCTTCTCCATGGGTTTGTGGGTTAAGTGACCACTAGGAGTGTACCATGAGAGAATTCTCTAGCTCTCTAGATAGTGTGTGAGTGGTCAGCCTGATTGCTAAGCTGATTTCCTCCCTTGTGTGAGATTATGGACTCTAGTGTGTGAGCCTTAGCCTCCATGGCTAAGTGGTGTGGCTTGTGAGAGGGCTGACTTGCCCAAGCTCTAGCTCTATATGTACTCCATCATTTTGAGTGATTGAATAACCATTCTTCAGCAAAAGTAATGCCCTTCCAATCACATATGCTCGCTGCTCCAAGGCTCCCTCTCTCCTCTAGAGAGGGAGCCTTGGAGGAGCGAGCATGTGTGATTGGAAAGGCATCACTTGTGCTAAAGAATGAATGTTGAATCACCGGCCATTTTAAATTCATATCTCCCAATCCGACCATTGGATCGGTCTCAAACTTGGGCTGTAGACATTTTGCCACCTGATCTTTTCAATGAAGAAGTCGGATTGGCGATCGGAGCATGCATCTGGTACTTTCCTGGAACTTGCTCCTTTGGACCTGAAACTGAGCCACATGGCTCCTTTCCCAACAGTGATGACCATAACTCACTCGTTTCTTTGTCAAATTTAAAATGTGGCACATGCAAATTTTAGTATTTTTCCTAAGCTTTCCATTGTTGCAAAAATATTTATAATCCATTGATTCGTTTGGGACATACGCCGTTTACAAGCTGGCTGGTCTGCGTTGGAGTAGGAGCAGAAGCATAACCTATTTTCAAGAGGGAATATCTTTCAAAATGCCCTGTTGATGACCCTGTTTTATGGGTCGATCTGAATGGTTTTCAGCTGAATTTTCCAGTGGTGGACTTTGTTTTTTCAAATTCCCTGTCTGTTGGCCTCTATAGTCTATTTTCTGTCAGACAGATTCCTCGCTGAAGCAACAGCAGAAGCAGGGGTAGTGCCACCTTTCAAGGGCAGCGGTGAGCATCACCAAGGGTCAAAATGGTAGCAGCAGGCGTGGTAACAGCAGCCCAGCCCTTGGAGAGGCTGGAAGGACGTGCCAACTTCATGTTTTGGAAGATCCGTACCCGCCTCCTTTTGGAGGAGAGGGGCTTGTGGGAGGTGGTGAGCGGCGACGAGCGCGCTTCGCCTCCATAGGCAAAAGGTATCATCGCAGTAGAGGTGGTGGCAGGGAAGATACCACAGAAAGGTGTAGCAGATGCAAGTTCATCTACAACTGCAGCAACGGTGTATGAGGAGTGGAAGAAGAAGGACAGGCAGGCCTACAGGTTGCTTGTCAATACCATCTCCAACCCGCATCTTTAGTACATGAGTGACAAGGCTACTGCAAAGGAGGGGTGGGACACGTTGTACAAAAAGTATGAGAGGAAGGATCATGCATTCCTCATGCTTTTGTAGGAAAAGATGATGGCGCTGAAAATGCAGGGTGGTGAAGGGATGGAGGCATATCTGGTCAGGACCAAGGAGCTGGCGAAGCAGCTGAGAGCGGCCGGCAACACTGTGGAAGAGACGCGCTTCATCCTCCTCTTGCTGAGGGGACCCAACCAGCTACAATACGGTGTGAGAGACGTTAGAGTGCTAGCTGACTCTCGACCTCGACTTCATCTATACGCACTTGGTGCAGGTGGAGCTGCGTCGCAATGCAGCAAAGCGCAATTGCGGTAGCAGCAGCAGTGAAGCAGCTTTCATGGCCATGGGCTCACGCAACCAGTAGCAGCAGCAGTCCGGGCAGCAGAGAGGCAAGAAGAAGGGCAAGTGCTACTATTGCGAGAAAGAGGGGCAGTACAAGAAAGAGTGCTTCAAGTTCAAGAGGGACCAGAAGGAACAATAGCAGCACCAGCAAAAGCAGCAATCTCCATATCATGAGCAGCAGCAGTCACAACAACTCCAGCAGCAGCAACATCAGCAGAACCAGACTGGCGTGCGCCATTTTGGCAACATGAATTTTGCCAAGGAGGTGCACGACCGCCTCTTCATGGCAAAGTCTGACATGTCGCAGAAGGAAAAGACGGATCTGGCGTGGTACAAGGACTCGGGGTGTACCAAGAGTCTGATGCACCACAAGGAGTGGTTCACGTAGCTGCTCTCCATTCCCCCCCGTCTGATTGCTTTGCGTGATGATCGGGTGGTGTATGCTGAGGAGATTGGGATTGTGGAGATGTGGTTGGAGACCCCACGTGGCATTGAAGTGGGAGTGTTCCATGGCGTGCTGTATGTGCCTGATGCTGCGTTCAACCTTCTCTCAGTGTCCTCTCTCACCAACACAGGACTGCGCGTCGTTTTTGACGATGATTATGGCTACATCCTTAACAAGGAAACAAGGAAGGAGTTGGCCAAGTCGGTGAAGGAGGGCGACATGTACCGCGTGTAGGAAGNGATCGGGTGGTGTATGCTGAGGAGATTGGGATTGTGGAGATGTGGTTGGAGACCCCACGTGGCATTGAAGTGGGAGTGTTCCATGGCGTGCTGTATGTGCCTGATGCTGCGTTCAACCTTCTCTCAGTGTCCTCTCTCACCAACACAGGACTGCGCGTCGTTTTTGACGATGATTATGGCTACATCCTTAACAAGGAAACAAGGAAGGAGTTGGCCAAGTCGGTGAAGGAGGGCGACATGTACCGCGTGTAGGAAGCGACCAAGATCCCACGTGAGCAGAGTCTTGCAGCAGTGTTGCAGGCGACAGATGGCAAGATCTAGCATGCGCGCCTTGCAGCAGCTTCAAGCAAAGCAGATGGTGTGTGACCTGCCTACCATCTCTCACTTTGAGCAACAGTTATGCATCAGATGTTTGGAGGGGAAGGAACACTGCGAGGCGTTCTCTGGGGCAAGGGAGCGTGCAAAAGACGTGTTGGAGCTGGTCTACACGGACTTGTGCAGACTGATAAAGACCCAGAGCTTTGGAGGCTCTAGGTATTTTCTCACCTTCATTGATGATTTCAGCCGTTAGACTGTTGTGTACTTCCTTTCCTCCAAGGACCAGTGTTTTGATAGGTTCAAGGACTTCAAGGCTATGGTGGAGAACCAATCTGGCAAGAAGATCAAGGCATTGCGCAGCGACCGCGGAGGAGAGTACCTGAGCAAGGAATTCCAGGACTACCTCGTAGTAGCTGGCATCAAGGCGCAGCGTACCGCGCCGTACTTGCCGCAGCAGAACGGCGTAGCAGAACGCGCCAACCGTACCATTGTGGAGTCAGCGCGCTCCATGCTGCACGCGTCTCGGTTGACCTAGGACTTCTGGGCTGAAGCCGTGAGCACTGCGGTCTACATCCAGAACCGTAGTCTAACTAAGGCGCTGTAGCAGATGATGCCGTACGAGGCGTGGTTTGGCAAGAAGCCAAGCGTAGGTCATCTTCGCGCGTTTGGCAGCTTAGCGCACATGCACGTGCGAAAGGAGAAGCGGCAAAAGTGGGACGCAAAGAGTGCGCATATGCTGATGATTGGCTACAAGGTGGCAAGCAAGGCGTATCGCCTCTACGAGAGGGATACAGGCCACGTCATCATCTCCAGGGATGTCGTCTTCAACGAGAGCAACGTCATCGGCACCAACATCGTGTGTGAAGAGGTAGCAGAACCAGCAGCTGACGCGACAGTGGGAGCAGTAATTCTTCCTGACCCAATTTCTCCCGATCCTTCCTCTACTGTGACAGTGGGAGAATCACTCTACTCTCCCATGTCTGATGTTGCAGATACAGCAGCCTCATCGGTAGAAGCAGAGGAGGGAGATGTAGCAACACCAGCAGCAGCAGTTGTGCCAGCAGCACCGCGCTAGCCGCCCGCTAACGCTCCAGCACCAGGTCGCAGGTACCCTCTTAGGGTGCGTTACATGCCTGGTGAGCGCGGCCATTTCTGGATGCTGCAGAAACCAGAACAGATGAACGTCGCAGTTGCAGCAGATTCAGATGAGCCAACGTCATACAAGGAGGCCATGGCTGCACCGGATGCAGCAGATTGGGCGCAAGCCGTGTAGCAGGAGATACAGTCGCAGCTGGAAAACGGCACAAGAGAGCTGACTGAGCGTCCACCAGGACGTAAGGTGATCAAGTGCAAGTGGGTGTTCAAGAAGAAGCGGGGAGCACATGGTAACCTGGAAAAGTACAAGGTGAGACTGGTCGCCAAGGGCTACTCGCAGCAGGAGGGCATCGACTACACAGAAACATTTGCCCCCGTTGCAATGTTTGCCTCTGTGCGCACACTCCTCTCTTATCCAACAGCTAAGGACTTTGAGATTCACCACATGGATGTCAAGACGGCATTCTTGAATGGTGACTTGGAGGAGGAGATCTACATAGAGCAGCCGTAGGGGTTCGTCATGGATGGCTAGGAGGACCTGGTCTGCAAGCTGCAGAAGTCGCTATACGGCCTCAAGCAAGCGTCGCCTGCTTGGAAACAGAAGTTGGATGCGGCGTTGCAGTGCATGGAGTTTGAGCGCAGTGAGTGTAACTACAGCGTGTATCGCTGGAAGCATGAGCATGAGATCCTCATCATCATTGTCTATGTGGATGACATACTCCTCCTTTCCAACAGCATGTCTGCACTACAGAAGTTCAAGGAAGCCATGCAGGAGCGCTTCCAAATGTCTGATCTCGGGGAGGCATCATACTTCCTCGGTATCCAGATCACGCGTGACCGCAAGACACGCTCTCTCTCTCGCTGCAGTAGAGCCGCTACATTAAGGATGTTTTGCAGCGGTTTGGCATGGCAGAGGCAAAACCCATCGGCACGCCGCTGGAGACGCGGCAGTACCTTGTGAGCTTCAATAGAGAAGCAAATGGAGCTTAGCGGCAGAAGTACCAAAGCGCCGTCGGCAGTCTCATGTACCTGATGGTGGCAAGCAGGCCGGACCTCGCACAGGCTGTGAGCGTTGTGAGCCAGCACATGGCTAATCCTAGAGCGGAGCACCAGAAGGCAGTGAAGCGGATCTTCCGCTATCTTGCTGGAACCATCAACATTGGCAGCACCTACAACGGCAATGACAACAGCATCATCGGCTATACAGACGCAGATTGGGCTTCAAACCCTGAGGACCGCAAGTCCATCTCTGGACATGTGTTCCTCATGAATGGTGGGGCCATTAGCTGGTGCAGCAAGCGGCATGTAGTCGTGGCCACCTCGAGTACAGAAGCTGAGTACCTATCTCTCAGCTTTGGAGCCAAGGAAGCAGTTTGGCTCCAACGTCTCATGGCAGAGATGAATGGGAGTGCAACAGTTCCAGTTCCTGTGCGCGTCGACAACCAGAGCGCAGTCGCACTCGCCAAGAATCCTGAGCACCATGCACGCACCAAGCACATTGACATCGCATATCATTTCATCAGGCACATGGTGCAGGAGGGAGCTATCAAGCTGGAGTTTAGTCCAACCAGCAAGCAAGTCGCTGATTTCTGCACCAAGCCAGTGACCCGTGAGAAGCAGCTGTTCTGGTTGAAGGCATGTGGACTCAGCCCACTCTGACTGCGGCAGAGTGGGAGATTGTTGGGAAAGGAGCCATCTGGCTCAGTTTCACGTCCACAGAGCAAGGTCCAGGAAAGTACCAGATGCCTGCTCCGATCGCCAATCCGACCTCACTATTGGAAAGATCAGGTGGCAAAATGTCTACGGTCCAAGTTTGAGACTGATGCAACGGTCGGATTGGGAGATATGAATTTTGAAGTTTCCAGGGTCATGGACCGTCGATGTCTGGGTGGGCATGGGTGATGGCTCCATGCCTTAGCCTAAGAAAAGAAAAAGGCAAGAGGTCCAGGGTCAAGATCTAATGGGAGAAATATCCAAAAAGGTCCTTGGTCTTAGGATTGCCTTGTCAGAGTGTACTGACTAGGATAAAGGTACGTCTCCTTGCTTTTTAGGTGAGGTAAGATCCTTGTGTGCTAGCCATGGAGACATGGCGATTCTCCATGGGTTTGTGGATTATGTGACCACTAGTAGTGTGCCATAGGAGCATTCTCTAGCTCTCTAGGTCGTATGTGAGTGGTCAGCCTGATTGCTAGGCTGATTTCCTCCCTTGTGTGAGATTATGGACTCTAGTGTGTGAGCCTTAGCCTTCATGGCTAAGTGGTGTTGCTTGTGAGAGGGCTGACTTGCCCAAGCTTTAGCTCTATATGTACTCCATCATTTTGAGTGATTGAACAACCATTCTTCAGCACAAGTGATGCCCTTCCAATCACACATGCTCGCTGCTCCAAGGCTCCCCCTCCCCTCAAGTTCCAACACCTCGCAGCAGCTGGCATCAAGGTCCAGCGTACCGCACCGTACTTGCCGTAGCAGAACTGTGTAGCAGANCTTAGCCTTCATGGCTAAGTGGTGTTGCTTGTGAGAGGGCTGACTTGCCCAAGCTTTAGCTCTATATGTACTCCATCATTTTGAGTGATTGAACAACCATTCTTCAGCACAAGTGATGCCCTTCCAATCACACATGCTCGCTGCTCCAAGGCTCCCCCTCCCCTCAAGTTCCAACACCTCGCAGCAGCTGGCATCAAGGTCCAGCGTACCGCACCGTACTTGCCGTAGCAGAACTGTGTAGCAGAACGTGCCAACCGTACCATTGTGGAGTCGGCGCGCTCCATGTTCCATGCGGCTCGGCTGACCTACGACTTCTAGGCTAAAGCCGTGAGCACTGCGGTCTACATCAAGAACCGCAGTCCAACTAAGGCCCTGGAGCTGATAACGCCGTACGAGGCGTGGTTCGGCAAGAAACCGAGCGTGGGTCATCTCTGAGCATTTGGCAGCTTGGTGCACATGCACGTGCCAAAGGAGAAGCGGCAAAAGTGGGACGCGAAGAGTGCGCAAATGCTGATGATTGGCTACGACATGGCAAGCAAGGCACACCGCCTCTACGAGAGGGATACAGGCCACGTTATCATCTCTAGGGATGTCTTCAACGAGAGCAACATCATCGGCACCAACATTGTGTCTGAAGAGGAAGCAGAACTAGCAGCTGACGAGACACTTGGAGCAGAAATTCTTCCTGACCCAGTGTCTCCCGATCCTTCCTCTACTGTGACAGTGGGAGAATCACTCTACTCTCCCATGTATGATGCAGCAGATACAACAGCCTCATCAGTAGAAACGGAGGAGGGAGATGGAGCATTACCACCTGCAGCAGTTGTGCCAGCAGCACCGCGCCAGCCGCCCGCTAACGCTATAGCACCAGGTCGCAGGTAACCTCTTAGGGTGCATTACAAGCCTGGTGAGCGCGCCCATTTCTAGATGCTACAGAAACCAGAACAGATGAACGTTGCAGTTGCAGCAGATTCAGATGAGCCAACGTCATACAATGAGGCCATGACTGCAGCGAATGCAGCAGATTGGGTGCAAATCGACAGCAAGAGATACAGTTGCAGTTGGACAACGGCACATGGGAGCTGACTGAGCGTCCACCTGGACGTAAGGTGATCAAGTGCAAGTGGGTGTTCAAGAAGAAGCGGGGAGCAGATGGTAATCTGGAAGAGTACAAGGCGAGGCTGGTCACCAAGGGCTACTCGCAGCAGGAGGGCATCGACTACACAGAAACTTTTGCCCCTGTTGCAAAGTTTGCCTCTGTGCGTACGCTCCTCTCTTAAGTAGCAGCTGAGGACTTTGAGGTTCACCACATGGATGTCAAGACGGCATTCTTGAATGGTGACTTGGAGGAGGAGATCTACATGGAGCAGTCGGAGGGGTTCGTCATGGATGGCCAGGAGCACCTGGTTTGCAAGCTGTAAAAGTCGCTGTACGGCTTCAAGCAAGCTTCACGTGCTTGGAACCAGAAGTTGGATGCGGCGTTGCAGTACATGGGGTTTGAGCGCAGCNCTCTGTGCGTACGCTCCTCTCTTAAGTAGCAGCTGAGGACTTTGAGGTTCACCACATGGATGTCAAGACGGCATTCTTGAATGGTGACTTGGAGGAGGAGATCTACATGGAGCAGTCGGAGGGGTTCGTCATGGATGGCCAGGAGCACCTGGTTTGCAAGCTGTAAAAGTCGCTGTACGGCTTCAAGCAAGCTTCACGTGCTTGGAACCAGAAGTTGGATGCGGCGTTGCAGTACATGGGGTTTGAGCGCAGCGAGTGTGACTATAGCGTGTATCGCTGGTAGCATGAGCATGAGATCGTCATCATCATTGTCTATGTGGATGACATGTTCCTCCTTTCCAATAGCATATGTGCACTACAGGAGTTCAAGGAAGCCATACAGGAGCACTTCCAGATGTCTGATCTCTGGGAGGCATCATACTTCCTCGGTATCCAGATCACGCGTGACCGCAAGTCACGCTCTCTCTCGCTGCAGCAGAGCCGCTACATCAAGGATGTTTTACAGCAATTTGGCATGGCAGAGGCAAAAATTATCGGCACGCCGCTGGAGACGCGGCAGTACCTCGTGAGCTTTAATGGAGAAGCAAATACAGCTGAGCGGCAGAAGTACCAGAGCGCCGTCGGCAGCCTCATGTACCTCATGGTGGGAACCAGGCCGGACCTTGCACAGGCTGTTAGCGCTGTGAGCCAGCACATGGCGAACCCCGGACCTGAGCACCAGAAGGCAGTGAAGCGGATCTTCCGCTACCTTGTTGGAACCATCAACATCGGCATCACCTACAACGGCATCGATAACAGCATCGGCTACACAGATGCTGATTGGACTTCAAACCTAGAGGACCGCAAATCCATCTCTGGACATGTGTTCCTCATGAATGGTGGAGCCATCAGCTGGTGCAGCAAGCAGTAGGTGCTCGTGGCCAATTCGAGTACAGAAGCTGAGTACGTATCTCTCAGCTTTGGAGCCAAGGAAGCAGTTTGGCTCTAGCGTCTCATGGCAGAGATGAGTGGGAGTACAACAGTTCCAGTTCTTGTGCGCGTCGACAACCAGAGCGCAATCGTACTCGCCAAGAATCCTGAGCACCATGCATATACCAAGCACATTGACATCGCATATAACTTCATCAGGCACATGGTGCAGGAGGGTGTTATCAAGCTGGAGTTTACTCCAACGAGCAAGCAGGTCGCTGATTTCTGCACCAAGCCAGTGACTCGTGAGAAGTAGCAGCTCTGTAGGAAGGCATGTGGACTCAGCCCACTCTGACTGCGGCAAAGTGGGAGATTGTTGCAAAAGGAGCCATCCGGCTCAGTTTCAGGTCCACAAGAGCAAGTTCCAGGACAGTACCAGATGCTTGCTCCGATTGTGGATTTGACTTCACCATTGAAAAGATCGGGAAGCAAAATATCTACGATCCAGCGGTCGGTTTGGGAGATATGAATTTTCAAAGTTTCGGGGGTCATGGACCGTCGATGTGTGGGTCGGTATGGGTGATGGCTCCATGCCTTAGCCTGAGAAAAGAAAAAGGCAAGAGGTCCAGGGTCAAGACCTGATGGGAGAAATATCCAAAAAGGTCCTTGGTCTTAGGATTGCCTTGTAAGAGTGTGCTGACTAGGATAAAGGTACCTCTCTGTACTTTTTAGGTGAGGTGAGATCCTTGTGTGCTAGCCATGGACACATGGCGATTCTCCATGGGTTTGTGGGTTATGTGACCACTAGGAGTGTGCCATGAGAGCATTCTCTAGCTCTCTAGATCGTGTGTGAGTGGTCAGCTTGATTGCTAGGCTGATTTCCTCCCTTGTGTGATATTATGGACTCTAGTGTGTGAGCCTTAGCTTCCATGGCTAAGTGGTGTGGCTTGTGAGAGGGCTGAGTTTCCCAAGCTCTAGCTCTATATGTACTACATCGTTTTGAGTGATTGAATAACCATTCTTCAGTACAAGTGATGCCCTTCCAATCACATATGCTCGCTACTCCAAGGCTCCCTCTCTCCACCAGATCCAACAAGTGTACCATGAGAGCATTCTCTAGCTCTCTAGGTTGTGTGTGAGTGGTCAGCCTGATTGCTAGGCTGATTTCCTCCCTTGTGTGAGATTATGGACTCTAGTGTGTGAGCCTTAGCCTCCATGGCTAAGTGGTGTGGCTTGTCAAAGGGCTGACTTGCCCGAGCTCTAGCTCTATATGTACTCCATCATTTTGAGTGATTGAAGAACCATTCTTCAGCACAAGTGATGCCCTTCCAATCACACATGCTCGCTGCTCCAAGGCTCTCTCTGTCCTCCAGATCCAACACACAAGGATGTCTGCTAGGTCTTGGTTTTGATGCAGGGTGGCCCCTATGGTGCCAATGCTTTTCCCCTGAAAGAAATTAGTAGTCCCCTGGAGGCTATGGGAGGAGGAGTAACAGCGGATAGCGGTGAAAGGGATAGAAGAGGGGAAGGAGTCCAAAGTAGAGAAGAAGAATACTTCTAAGAGCTGAGTAGTAAGTCCTTTGTGACGAGGAAGTTACACTTGTAACCCAAAAAAGATGGATGTGAAAATAAGGTGACTCAAGAGAAGTTTTTGGCGTGATTAGCAGTGGCAAAGTCGCTCACATTGGAAGGGCAAGATGAGAGTTGGGAAGTTTCGGGCAAGGGGTGAGGCTTTTCTAGGGATATTAAGCAGCACAGGCTTGTGTGAAAGTTCAGTTTGGATATCCTCACGTATGTGTCTTGGTGAGATTTATCCAACGTAGTTTACAATGCTGAATTCGGAGCTCAAACAACGAAGTTGCGGCCGGGGAACTGAATTGACCATAATGGTAGCGTGACATTGTGTTTTTAGGGGTACGCAACTTTGACAAGGCATAACTTGGTAGAGACTTGGCCGATTTTTACTTGCAACCACTTCATGAGATGCGCCTAGTCAATATCTATCCAACGCACCTATCGGCACCAAAAACCGGGTTGAAATGACTAAGTTACGCAAAAGTGACCTAGGTGACCATTACAGTGACATGGCATTGTATTTGCTACGAATGTCCAGCGGATCTGAGCTATAAAAAGGGCGGTGGTGACGGTGGAAAAACGGACTTCACTTGCAAAATCACAAGAAACGTGATGTGATGCGAGGTACACATGATGGAGGCATGCCATTGTGTCTCGCACGGACTTTGTGTGGACGCGAGTGGTAAGAGGGGAAAAAGAAGCGACTTGGGTTCGTTGCGAGGAAGCTTGTGATTGGGAAGCTTGACACTGACGGGTCGCGACTTTGTGCCTACCGCTCACGCCATTTGACGGGTGACACAAGGTGACCGTAATGGAGTCGCAGCATTGTGTTGAGCGCGTGTTTCGGCGGGTTCCAAAGCATGAGAAGCACGAGGAGACAGATCTCACAAACGTGCCACGGAACCATATGAGAGAGGACACTATTATGCGCACTGAAAACTAGCAAGTGTGAACTCGCTAAGAGGGGCGGCAAGAGGGAAGAAGGATTAGAAGAATTTTGTTGAGCGCAAATCAATGCGCATGAGGGGCAACAATGGGAAGTAGTAATACATTTATGGTACAAAAAGGAAGGCAAGTGGAAAATGAGATGCAGGTGAGGCGCCATTGAAAGGAGGTGACATGGCTGCCGGATTTTAAATATAGACGCGACAAAGAGGGTCAAGCGCGACTCATGATCACGTCGTAGAGCGGACAAGAGAGTCAAAGAGAAACTAGAAGCAACGTGCGACACACAAGGGACAAGGGCGATGGGTAGATTATCTTGACACAAGCAAGGTCGCCGTCGCGACCCGATCAAAGTGACTATTTTTATAAGGCAAAATGTACTTTGCAAGTCTTGTGGCAAGGAGGAGAGCTGTTAGTAGAGACATATTGTTACATTTTAAAAACAGAGAGGAGGGTCGTGAGAGGGGCACTCGCGAAGTGAATTTCAAAACGCAGAGGTGACAAAGCAGAGCTGCAAAGGTGAGGATGGAATCGTAAGGCTTTTTTGGAAAAATGATAGTGAGAGAAGGGACGGTGAAAAAACAAGTGGGACTTTAGAAGAAACAAGAAAGGTGTCTTATGAAGAGCAACCATTCGACTCAAGGCCGTCGCTAATTGTTTCTTGGAACCAGGACGGAGGATGTCGCTTGGAGGAGGGTAAGACGGAGAAGATGAAGCAAGCATTAGGAAAAAGGGATCGTGACGTCCCACGACTGTCAACCAGCCTGAGGCAACGGTGTAGAAAACGGGTTGTGACACAATGGTTCCCACCGACTGCTCTTGGTATTGCAATCAAGAGATGATATTACCCTCAGAGCCAAGGTTCCATACTGAGCAGTTCATAAGAATCACTTCCTTGTAGTGTGTCCTTAGCACCTGGTCACTTTCGCAGAAAGAGCGAGTACCTGGGGCTTAGGCCAACCAATGCTTCTTTAGTGTCTGCCTCTTGTGGACAACTCAGTGAGGAGTCTCAAAGGTAAGAACTGTACTCAATGGCAGGCAATTGATATTTCCTTATACTCCTAGAGCTGGCCTCTAGCCTAGGCGCACAGTGGCTCCTTGGATGACCCACTTTGGAGGCAATCTGGATTGCATTATTCCCCGTGCCTACATGGCGCTCCCTGTGACCGCCAAGTGGCGCTAGCCACCAAAAAAGACCTTGGAATGTTCTAAGATGTCTCTTAGAATCTTCATGTCCCCTTTTTTGTCATAAAGAAAATTAGACACCGGGCTGGGATTTGACCTAGAGACCTCTCGCTCCAAAGACTAACTCTGGAACGTCTACGACAGAACGAGTTGTCCTAGGTAGTATTTGGTGGCTGTACTATCTGGATTAGACCAAGGGGACTTGCTCCAAAGGATCAATGCATGCCTTGTCTATCTGGACCAGACTTGGGGGACTTACGCCAAGGAAGCAGTACATGCCTAGTCCGTCCTCAACCTGTCGAAATATCAGCCATGGACAAGGAGCATATCATGTCAACAATGATGTCAATTCAGCAAGGACGAAAGCCGACTATAGCTTGAGACGACTGCCCTCTTGATGCACTTGCTTGAAAGTATTCAACGAGCGCTTTGGAAGAGCTACCGACCAAGGAATAATGCGAGCCGCATGACCAAATTCAAACTTGGAGGTGAAGAAGAAAAATGAAGCCAAGACTGTCGCACGATGAGAAAGTAGACGAGGAGGGAAAAGATTCCTCAAGCGGTTTTGTTTGAGAGAATTCTAAGGTGGGAGTAGATACTAGTGCTAGTCTTAGTTTCTATTTGAAATTGCTCGCTCTAGGCGGTGCTCGTAGAGGGTAAAGGGGTTCAAATTCACGTAGGTAGATGTAGCTATTTTGGAATAGTTGATGGTTTTGGATTGAAAACGAGAATCATACTTCGGTGGATCCGTGAGAGAGGCTGGGTATAGTCGTAACGTGGAAGTAGTCATAGTACTCAAGATTCTTGGCGAGTGCGATAACGCTCTAGTTATCGACGCGCACAGAAACTGGAACTGCTGCACTCCCACTCATCTCTGCCATGAGACGCTGAAGCCAAACTGCTTCCTTGACTCCAAAGGTGAGGGAGACGCACTGAGCTTCCGTGCTTGAGGTGGCCACGACCACCTGGCGCTTGCTGCTCCAGCTGATGGCTCCACCATTCATGTGGAACACATGTCCAGAGATGGACTTACAGTCCTCAGGGTTTGAAGCCTAATCTGCGTCTGTGTAGCCTATGATGATATTGTCGTTGCTCTTGTAGGTGATGCCCATGTTGATGGTTCCAGCAAGGTAGCGGAAGATCCGTTTCACTGCCTTCTGGTGCTCAGGTCCGGGGTTTGCCATGTGCTGGCTCACAGCGCTAACAGCCTGTGTGAGGTCCGGCCTGGTTGCCACCATCAGGTATATGAGGCTCCCGACGGCGCTCTGGTACTTCTGCCGCTCAGTTGCATTTGCTTCTCCATTAGAGCTCACGAGGTACTGCTGCGTCTCCAGCGTGGTACCGATGGGTTTTACCCCTGCCATGCCGAACCGCTGCAGGACGTCCTTGATGTAGCGACTCTGTTGTAGAAAGAGAGAGCGTGATTTGCGATCAGGCGAGATCTGGATGCCGAGGAAGTATGACACGTCCTCGAGATCAGACATCTGGAAGCGCTACTGCATGGCGTCCTTGAACTCCTGTAGTGCAGACATGCTGTTGGAAAGGAGGAGCATCTCATCCACAAAGACAATGATGATGAGGATCTCATGCTCATGCTGCCACCGATACGCGTTGTAGTCACACTCGCTGCGCTCAAACCCCATGCACTACAACGCCGCATCCAACATCTGGTTCCAAGCATGCGATGCTTGCTTGAGGCCGTAAAGCGACTTCTGCAGCTTGCAAACCAGGTGCTCCTAGCCATCCATGACGAACCCCTCCATCTTGACATCCATGTGGTGAACCGCGAAGTCCTCACCTGCTACATAAGAGAGGAGCGTGCGCACAGAGGCCAACTTTGCAACAGGGGTAAATGTTTCTGTGTAGTCGATATCCTCGTGCTGCGACTAGCCCTTGGCGACCAGCCTCGCCTTGTACTTTTCCATGTTACCATCTGCTCTCCGCTTCTTTTTAAACACCCACTTGCACTTGATCACCTTATGTCCAGGCGGACGCTCAGTCAGCTCCCATGTGCCGTTATCCAGCTGCGATTGTATCTCTTGCTGCACGGCTTGCGCCCAATCTGCTACATCCGGAGCACTCATGGCCTCCTTGTATGACGTTGGCTCATCTGAATCTGCTACAACTGCAACGTTCATCTGTTTTGGTTTCTGCAGCATCCAGAAATGGCCACGCTCACGAGGCTTGTAACGCACCGTAAGAGGGTACCTACGGTCTGGTGCTGGAGCGTTAGCGGGCAGCTAGCGCGGTGCTGCTGGCACTACTGTTGCTGGTAGTGCTCTATCTCCCTCCTTTGTTTCTGCCGATGAGGCTGTTATATCTGCTGTATCAGACGTGGGAGAGAAGTGTGATTCTCCCACTATCATAGTAGAGGAAGGATCAGGAGAGACTGGGTCAGGGAGGATTTCTGCTCCCATTGTCTCGTGAGCTGCTGGTTCTGCTGCCTCTTCACACACAATGTTGGTACCAATGACGTTGCTCTCGTTGAAGATGACATCCCTGGAGATGATGACGTGGCCTATATCCCTCTCATAGAGGCGATAGGCCTTGCTTACCACGTCATAGCCAATCATCAGCATCTGCGCACTCTTTACGTCCCACTTTTGCCACTTCTCCTTTGGCACGTGCATGTGCGCCAAGCTGCCAAACGCGCAAAGACGACCCACGCTCGGCTTCTTGCCAAACCACGCCTTGTCCGGCGTCATCTGCTCGAGGACCTTGGTTGCATTGCGGTTCTTGATATACACCGCAGTACTTACTACTTCCGCCCAAAAATCGTTGGTGAGCCGAGCCGCGTGCAGCATGGAGCACGTCGAGTCAACGATGGTGCAATTGGCGCGTTCTGCTACACCAATCTGCTGCGGCGAGTATGACGCGGTACGCTGCGCCTTGATGCCAATTGTTGCAAGGTAGTCCTGGAACTCCTTGCTCAGGTACTCTCCATCGCAATCACTACGCAGCGCCTTGATATTCTTGCAAGTCTGGTTCTCCACCATGGCCTTGAACTCCTTGAACCTGTCAAACCACTGGTCTTGGAGGAAAGGAAGTACACAGCATTGTAACGGCTGAAATCATCAATGAAGGTGAGAAAATACCTAAAGCCACCAAAACTGTGGATCTGCATCGGGCCACATAAGTCTGTGTGGACCAGCTCGAGCTCCTCCTTCGTGCGCTCCCCTGCTCAAGCGAATGCCTTCCGGTGCTGCTTCCCCTCCAAACAGCCGATGCACAACTGCTGCTCAAAGTTAGAGATGGTAGGTAGGTCACGCATCATTTGCTTTGGTTGAAACTGCTGCAAGGCGCGCATGCCGATGTGGCCGTACCGCGCATGCCAGATCTTGCCATCTGTTGCCCGTACCACTGCTACAAGACTGTGCTCATGCGGGATCCTGGTCGCCTATAGCAGGCGGTACATATCGCCTTCTTTCGCCGACTTGGCCAACTCCTCTCCTGTTTCCTTGTCGAGGATGTAGCCATAATTGTTGGAACTTGAGGAGAGAGGGAGCCTTGGAGCAGCGAGCATGTGTGATTGGAAGGGCGTCACTTGTGCTGAAGAATGGTTGTTCAATCACTCAAAATGATGCAGTACATATAGAGCTAGAGCTTGGGCAAGTCAGCCCTCTCACAAGCCACACCACTTAGCCATGGAGGCTAAGGCTCACACACTAGA
>SZWC01000048.1:295094-314407 GCA_023375785.1 Penium margaritaceum | reverse complement strand
AAATCAGCCTAGCAATCAGGCTGACCACTCACACACGACCTAGAGAGCTAGAGAATGCTCTCATGGCACACTCCTAGTGGTCACATAACCCACAAACCCAGGGAGAATCGCCATGTGTCCATGGCTAGCACACAAGGATCTCACCTCACCTAAAAAGTAAGGAGAGGTACCTTTATCCTAGTCAGCACACTCTGACAAGGCAATCCTAAGACCAAGGACCTTTTTGGATATTTCTCCCATCAGGTCTTGACCCTGGAGCTCTTGCCTTTTTCTTTTCTCAGGCTAAGGCATGGAGTCATCACCCATGCCCACCCAGACATCGACGGTCCATGACCCCCAAAACTTCGAAAATTCATATCTCCTAATCCGACCGTTGGATCAGCCTCAAACTTGGACCATTGATATTTTTCCACCTGATCTTTCCAATGCTGAGTTGGATCGGCAATCAGAGCAGGCATCTGGTACTTTCCTGGAACTTGCTCCTGTGGACCTGAAACTGAGCCAGATGGCTCCTTTCCCAATAATCTCCTACTTTGCCGGAGTCAGAGTGGGCTGAGTCCACATGCGTTCATGCAGAACTGCTGCTTCTCACGGGTCACTGGCTTGGTGCAGAAATCAGCGACCTGCTTGCTGGTTGGAGTAAACTCCAGCCTGATAGCACCCTCCTGCACCATGTGCCTGATGAAATGATATGCGATATCAATGTGCTTGGTGCGTGCATGGTGCTCAGGATTCTTGGCGAGTGCGATTGCGCTCTGGTTGTCGACGCGTACAAGAACTGGAACTGCTGCACTCCTACTCATCTCTGCCATGAGACGTTGGAGCCAAACTACTTCCTTGGCTCCAAAGCTGAGAGATACCTACTCAGCTTCTGTACTCGAGGTGGCCACGACTACCTGCCGCTTGCTGCACCAGCTGATGGCTCCACCGTTCATGAGGAACACATGTCCAGATATGGATTTGCGGTCCTCAGGGTTTGAAGCCCAATCTGCGTCTGTGTAGCCGATGATGCTGTTGTCATTGCCGTTGTAGGTGATGCCGATGTTGATGGTTCCAGCAAGGTAGCGAAAGATCCGCTTCACTGCCTTCTGGTGCTCCGGTCAGGGATTAGCCATGTGCTGGCTCACAGCGCTCACAGCCTGTGCGAGGTCCGGCCTGGTTGCCACCATCAGGTACATGAGACTGCCGATGACGCTCTGGTACTTCTGCCGCTCAGCTGCATTTGCTTCTCCATTGAAGCTCACGAGGTACTGCCGCGTCTCCAGCGGCGTGCCGATGGGGTTTGCCTCTACCATGCCGAACCGCTGCAAAACATCCTTGATGTAGCGGCTCTGCTACAGCGAGAGAGAGCGTGACTTGCGGTCACGCGTGATCTGGATACCGAGGAAGTATGATGCTTCCTCGAGATCAGACATCTAGAAGCGCTCCTGCATGGCTTCCTTGAACTCCTGCAGTGCAGACAAGCTGTTGGAAAGGAGGAGCATGTCATCCACATAGACAATGATGATGAGGATCTCATGCTCATGCTGCCAGCGATACACGCTGTAGTCACACTCGCTGCGCTCAAACCCCATGCACTGCAACGCCGCATCCAACTTCTGGTTCCAAGTACACGACGCTTGCTTGAGGCCGTACAGCGATTTCTGTAGCTTGCAGACCAGGTGCTCCTGGCCATCCATGACGAACCCCTCCGGCTGCTCCATGTAGATCTCTTCCTCCAAGTCACCATTCAAGAATGCCATCTTGACATCCATGTGGTGAACCTCCAAGTCCTCAGCTGCTGCATAAGAGAGGAGCGTGCGCACAGAGGCAAACTTTGCAACGGGGGCAAAAGTTTCTGTGTAGTCAATGCCCTCCTGCTGCGAGTAGCCCTTGGCGACCAGCCTCGCCTTGTACTTTTCCAGGTTACCATCTGCTCCCCGCTTCTTCTTGAANGGTGCTGGAGCGTTAGCGGGTGGCTGGCGCGGTGCTGCTGGCACAACTGCTGCTGCTGGTGGTGCTACATCTCCCTCCTCTGCTTCTGCCGATGAGGCTGCTGTATCTGCAACATCAGACATGGGAGAGTAGAGTGATTCTCCCACTGTCACAGTAGAGGAAGGATCGGGAGAAACTGGGTCAGGAAGAATTTCTGCTCCAACCGTCGCGTCAGCTGCTGATTCTGCTGCCTCTTCACACACGATGTTGGTGCCGATGACGTTGCTCTCATTGAAGACGACATCCCTGGAGATGATGACGTGGCCTGTATCCCTCTCGTAGAGGCGATACGCCTTGCTTGCCACGTCGTAGCCAATCATCAGCATCTGCGCACTCTTCGCGTCCCACTTTTGCCGCTTCTCTTTTGGCACGTGCATGTGCGCCAAGCTGCCAAACGCGCGAAGATGACCCACGCTCGGCTTCTTGCCGAACCACGCCTCGTACGGCGTCATCTGCTCCAGNCTGCTGGTGGTGCTACATCTCCCTCCTCTGCTTCTGCCGATAAAGCTGCTGTATCTGCTGCATCAGACATGGGAGAGTAGAGTGATTCTCCCACTGTTAAAGTAGAGGAAAGATCGGGAGAAACTGGGTCAGGAAGAATTTCTGCTCCCACTGTCTCGTCAGCTGCTGTTTCTGTTGCCTCTTCACACACTATGTTGGTGCCGATGACGTTGCTCTCATTGAAGACGACATCCCTGGAGATGATGACGTGGCCTGTATCCCTCTCGTAGAGGCGATACGCCTTGCTTGCCACGTCGTAGCCAATCATCAGCATCTGCGCTCTCTTCGCGTCCCACTTTTGCCGCTTCTCTTTTGGCACGTGCATGTGCGCCAAGCTGCCAAACGCGCGAAGATGACCCACGCTTGGCTTCTTGCTGAACCACGCCTCGTACGGCGTCATCTGCTCCAGGGCCTTGGTTGGACTGCGGTTCTTGATGTAGACCGCAGTGCTCACGGCTTCAGCCCAGAAGTCGTAGGTCAGCCGAGCCGCGTGCAGCATGGAGCGCGCCGACTCCACAATGGTACGGTTGGCACGTTCTGCTACACCGTTCTGCTGCGGCGAGTACGGTGCGGTACGCTGCGCCTTGATGCCAGCTGCTGCGAGGTAGTCTTGGAACTCCTTGCTTAGGTATTCTCCACGGCGATCGCTGCGCAACGCCTTGATCTTCTTGCCAGATTGGTTCTCCACCATGGCCTTGAACTCCTTGAACCTGTCAAAGCACTGGTCCTTGGAAGAAAGGAAGTACACAGCAGTGTAACGGCTGAAATCATCAATGAAGGTGAGAAAATACCTAGAGCCTCCAAAGCTCTGGGTCTGCATCGGTCCGCACAAGTCCGTGTGGACCAGCTCCAACACCTCTTTTGCACACTCCCCTGCTCCAAAGAACGTCTCGCGGTGTTGCTTCCCCTCCAAACATCTGATGCATAACTGCTGCTCAAAGTTAGAGATGGTAGGCAGGTCACGCACCATCTGCTTTGCTTGAAGGTGCTGCAAGGCGCGCATGCCGATGTGGCCGTAGCGCGCATGCCAGATCTCACCATCCGTCGCCTGCACCACTGCTGCAAGACTCTGCTCACGCAGGATCTTGGTCGCCCCCAGCAGGCGGTACATGTCGCCCTCCTTCACCGACTTGGCCAACTCCTCTCCTGTTTCCTTGTTGAGGATGTAGCCATAGTCATCATCGAAGACAACGCGCAGTCCTGTGTTGGTGAGAGAGGATATTGAGAGAAGGTTGAACGCAGCATCAGGCACNGGATCTTGGTCGCCCCCAGCAGGCGGTACATGTCGCCCTCCTTCACCGACTTGGCCAACTCCTCTCCTGTTTCCTTGTTGAGGATGTAGCCATAGTCATCATCGAAGACAACGCGCAGTCCTGTGTTGGTGAGAGAGGACACTGAGAGAAGGTTGAACGCAGCATCAGGCACATACAGCACGCCATGGAAAACTCCCACTTCAATGCCACGCGGGGTCTCCAACCACATCTCCACAATCCCAATCCCCTCAGCATACACCACCCGATCATCACCCAAAGCAATCGGCCGAGGAGGAATGGAGAGCAGCTGTGTGAACCACTCCTTGTGGTGCGTCAGACTCTTGGTACACCCCGAGTCCTTGTACCACGCCAGATCCGCCTTTTCCTTCTACGACATGTCAGATTTCGCCATGAAGAGGCGGTCGTGCACCTCCTTGGCGACATTCATGTTGCCAAAATGGCGTACACTAGTCTGGTTCTGCTGCTACTGCTGCTGCTGCTGCCGTTGCTGTGACTGCTGCTGCTGTTGTTGTGGGGATTGCTGCTTTTGCTGCTGCTGCTGCTCCTTCTGGTCCCTCTTAAACTTGTAGCACTCTTTCTTGTAGTGCCCCTCTTTTTGGCAATAGTGACACTTGCCCTTCTTCTTGCCTCTCTGCTGCCCCGACTGCTGCTCCTGCTGGTTGCGTGAGCCCATGGCCATGAAAGCTGCTTCACTACTGCTGCCGCCATTACGCTTTGCTGCATTGCGACGCAATTCCACCTGCACCAGGTGTGTGCAGATGAAGTCGAGGTCGAGAGTTGGCTAGCACTCTAGCGTCTCTCGTACCGTGTCGTAGCTGGTTGGGAGTCCCCTCAGCAAGAGGAGGATGATGCGCGTCTCTTCCACAGGATTGCCGGCTGCTCTCAGCTGCTTCGCCAGCTCCTTTGCCCTGTCCAGATACGCCTCCATCCCTTCACCACCCTGCATTTTCAGCGCCATCATTTTTTCCTCCAAAAGCATGAGGAATGCAGGATCCTTGCGCTCATACTTCTTGCACAACGTGTCCCACCCCTCCTTTGCAGTAGCCTTGTCACTCACGTACTGAAGATGCGGGTTGGAGATGGTGTCAACAAGCAACTTGTAGGCCTGCCTGACCTTCTTCTTCCACTCCTCGTACGTTGCTGGTACAGCTGCAGAAGAACCCGCATCAGCTGCACCCTTTTGCGGCGTCTTCCCCGCCACCACCTGCGCTGAGGTGATGCCTTTTGCTTGTGGAACTAGAGCCGGCTCGTCGCCGCTCACCACCTCCCACAAACCCCTCTCCTCCAAAAGGAGGCGGGTACGGATCTTCCAAAACGTGAAGTTGGCGCGTCCCTCCAGCCTCTCCAAATGTTGGGCTGCTGTCACAACGCCAGCTGCTGCCATTTTGAGCCTTGGTGATGCTCAGCGCTGCCCTTGGATGGCGGCGCTACCCCTGCTTCTGCTGCTGCTTCTGCCAGAAATCTGTCTGACAGAAAGTGAACTGTAGGTGCCAGCAGACTGTGAATTTTGAAAAACGGAGCCCACCACTGGAAAATTCAGCTCAAAACCTTTCAGATCCACCCATAAAACAGGGTCATCAAGAGGGGATTTTGAAAGATATGCCCTCTTGAAAACAGGGTATGCTTCTGCTCCTACTCCAACTCAGACCAGCCAGTTTGTAAACGGCGTTTCTCCCAAACAAATCAATGGAATGCAAATATTTTTGCACCAATGGAAAGCTTGGAAAAAATACTACAATTCGCATGTTCCACTTTTTAAATTTCACAAAGAAATGAGAGAGTTATGGTCATCACAAGGCGACAGTCATACTCAGAGAAGAGTGTAGCCCTGGCCGACCTCGTTTTGAGCATAACTCTTAATCCGACCGTTGGATCTTCGCGATTCTGGGCTCGTTGGAAAGCTTGTCTCTTGAACTTGACGATCCAATGGTTGATTGTCAAATCTTATGAAGGTTTTACCCCAACCCGTCACTCTCAAAGTGACGGCCTGTGCTGGCTGGAAGTGGCAGAACTTGGCTCTGATACCAAATGTTGGAACTTGAGGAGAGAGGGAGCCTTGGAGCAGCGAGCATGTGTGATTGGAAGGGCGTCACTTGTGCTGAAGAATGGTTGTTCAATCACTCAAAATGATGGAGTACATATAGAGGTAGAGCTTGGGCAAGTCAGCCCTCTCACAAGCCGCACCACTTAGCCATGGAGGCTAAGGCTCACACACTAAAATCCATAATCTCACACAAGGGAGAAAATCAGCCTAGCAATCAGGCTGACCACTCACACACGACCTAGAGAGCTAGAGAATGCTCTCATGGCACACTCCTAGTGGTCACATAACCCACAAACCCATGGAGAATCGCCATGTGTCCATGGCTAGCAGAGAAGGATCTCACCTCACTTAAAAAGTAAGGAGAGGTACCTTTATCCTAGTCAGCACACTCTGACAAGGCAATCCTAAGACCAAGGACCTTTTTGGATATTTCTCCCATCAGGTCTTGACCCTGGACCTCTTGCCTTTTTCTTTTGTCAGGCTAAGGCATGGAGTCATCACCCATGCCCACCCAGACATCGACGGTCCATGACCCCCAAAACTTCGAAAATTCATATCTCCTAATCCGACCGTTGGATCAGCCTCAAACTTGGACCGTAGATATTTTTCCACCTGATCTTTCCAATGGTGAAGTCAGATGGGCGATCGGAGCAGGCATCTGGTACTTTCCTGGAACTTGCTCTTGTGGACCTGAAACTGAGCCAGATGGCTCCTTTCCCAATAAAGGCTCTGCTCATGCGGGATCCTGGTTGCCTATAGCAGGCGGTACATATCGCCTTCTTTCACCGACTTGGCCAACTCCTCTCCTGTTTCCTTGTCGAGGATGTAGCCATAATCATCATCAAAGACGACGCGCAATCCTGTGTTGGTGATAGAGGATACTAAGAGAAGGTTGAACGCAGCATCAGGCACATACAACATGCCATGGAACACTCCCACTTCAATGCCACGCGGGGTCTCTAACCACATCTCCACAATCCCAATCCCCTCAGCATACACCACCCGATCATCTCCCAAAGCAATCGGACGAGGGGGAATGGAGAGCAGCTGCGTGAACCACTCCTTGTGGTGGGTGAGATTCTTGGTACACCCCGAGTCCTTCTACCACGCCAGATATGCCTTTTCCTTTTGCGACATGTCAGACTTCGCCATGAAGAGAAGGTCGCGCACCTCCTAAGCGACGTTCATGTTGCCAAAATGGCGCACGCTAGTCTGGTTCTGCTGCTGCTGCTGCTGCTATTGGCGTTTCTGTGATTGCTGCTGCTATTGTTGTGGAGATTGCTACTTTTGCTGCTGCTGATGATCCTCCTTCTGGTCCCTCTTAAACTTGAAGCACTCTTTCTTGTAGTGTCTCTCTTTTAGGCAATAGTGGCACTTGCCTTTCTTCTTGCCTCTCTGCTGCCAAGACTACTGCTAATGCTGGTTGCGTGAGCCCATGGCCATGAAAGTTGCTTCACTACTGCTGCTGCTGCATTGCGCTTTGTTGCATTGCGCTATGTTTTTACCTACACCAAGTGCGTGCAGATGAAGTCGAGGTCGAGAGTCGGCTGGCACTCCAACGTCTCTCGCACCATGTCGTAGCTGGTTGGGAGTCCCCTCACTAAGAGGAAGATGAAGCGCGTCTCTTCCACAGAGTTGCCGGCCGCTTTTAACTGCTTTGCCAGCTCCTTTCCCCTGTCCAGGTGAACCTCCATCCCTTCACCACCCTATATTTTCAGTGCCATCATATTTTCCTCCAAAAGCATGAGGAATGCAGGATCCTTGCTCTCATACTTCTTGCACAAAGTGTCCCACCCCTCCTTTGCAGTAGCCTTGTCACTCACGTACTGAAGAAGCGAGTTGGAGATGGTGTTGACAAGCAATCTATATGCCTGCTTGTCCTTCTTCTTCCACTCCTCATATGCCGCTGGTACAGCTGTAGAAGAACCCGCATCAGCTGCACCCTTTTGGGGTGTCTTCCCCGCCACCACCTGTGCTGCGGAGATGCCTTTTGCCTGTGGAACTGGAGCCGGCTCGTCGCCGCTCACCACCTCCCACAAGCCCCTCTCCTGTAAAAGGATGCGGGTGCGGATCTTCCAAAACGTGAAGTTGGCGCGTCCCTCCAGCCTCTCCAAAGGCTAGGCTGCTGTTACAACGCCAGTTGCTGCCATTTTGAGCCTTGGTGATGCTCAGCGCTGCCCTTGGATGGCGGCACTACCCCTGCTTTTGCTGCTGCTTCTGCCAGAAATCTGTTTGACAGAAAATGAAATGTAGATGCCAGCAGACTGGGAATTTGGAAAATTCAAGCCAACCACTGGAACATTGAGCTCAAATCCGTTCAGATCGACCCATAAAACAGGGTCATCAACATGGGATTTTCAAAGATATGCCCTCTTGAAAACAAGGTATGCTTCTGCTCCTATGCCAACTCAGACCAGCCAGCTTGTAACGGCGGTTCTCCCAAATGAATCAATGGAATGCAAATAGTTTTACACCAATCAAAAGCTTAGGAAATATAATTCAATTCGCATGTGCCACTTTTTAAATTTGACAAAGAAACGAGAGAATTATGGTCATCACAAGGCGACACTCTTACTCATAGAGAAGAGTGTAGTCCTGGCCGACCTCGTTTTGACCATAACTCTCAATCCGACGGTTGGATCTTTCCGATCTTTGGCTTGTTGGAAAGCTTGTCTTTTGAACTGGAAAATCCAGTGGTGGATTGTCAAATCTGGTGAAGAGTTGATCCCAACCCGTCACTCTCAAAGTGACGGCCTGTGCTGGCTGAAGATGGCAGAACTTGGCTCTGATACCAAATGTTGGATCTGGAGGAGAGAGGGAGCCTTGGAGCAGTGTATCACTTGTGTTGAAGAATGGTTGTTCAATCACTCAAAATGATGGAGTACATATAGAGCTAGAGCTTGGGCAAGTAACCCCTCTCACAAGCCCCACCACTTAGCCATGGAGGCCAAGGCTCATACACTAGAGTCCATAATCTCACACACGGGAGGAAATGAGCCTAGCAATCACGCTGACCACTCACACACGACCTAGAGAGCTAGAGAATGCTCTCATGGCACACTCCTAGTGGTCACATAACCCACAAACCCATGGAGAATTGCCATGTGTCCATGGCTAGCACACAAGGATCTCACCTCACCTGAAAAGTAAGGAGAGGTACCTTTATCCTAGTCAGCACACTCTGACAAGGCAATCCTAAGACCAAGGGCCTTTTTGGATATTTCTCCCATCAGGTCTTGACCCTGGACCTCTTGCCTTTTTCTTTTNGGAAATGAGCCTAGCAATCACGCTGACCACTCACACACGACCTAGAGAGCTAGAGAATGCTCTCATGGCACACTCCTAGTGGTCACATAACCCACAAACCCATGGAGAATTGCCATGTGTCCATGGCTAGCACACAAGGATCTCACCTCACCTGAAAAGTAAGGAGAGGTACCTTTATCCTAGTCAGCACACTCTGACAAGGCAATCCTAAGACCAAGGGCCTTTTTGGATATTTCTCCCATGAAGTCTTGAACCTGGACCTCTTGCCTTTTTCTTTTCTCTGGCTAACGCATGGAGCCATCACCCATGCCCACCCGGACATTGACGGTCCATGGCCCCTCGAAACTTTAAGAATTCAAATGTCCCAATCCGACCGTTGGATCGGCCTCAAACTTGGAACGTAGACATTTTGGCACCTGATCTTTCCAATGGTGAAGTGGGATTGACGATCGGAGCAGGCATCTGGTACTTGTCTGGAACTTGCTCCTGTGGACCTGAATCTGAGCCGGATGGCTCCTTTTCCAACAACAGAGAGCACCATATAGGCAAGGGGGATGATGCAATCCAGATTGCTCCCTTAGTGGCTCATCCAAGGAGCCAGTGCTGGCCTAGGCTAGAGGTTGGCTCTAGGAATATAAGAACCTTTCAGTTGCCTGTCATTGAGCACAGTTCTTACCTTTGAGACTCGTAACAGAGTTGTCTACCATGTTGACCTGATATACTCCGTGTCCATGGCTGATATTTTGACAGGCATAGGACGGAGTAAGTCCCCAGAGTCTGGTCTAGATAGACAAGACATGCACTGCTTCTTTGGAGCATCTCTCCTTGGTCTAGACCAGATAGTATAGCAAACAAAAAAAACCTAGGACAACTCCGTGTGGCGTAGATGTTCCACACTTCTTTTCTAGAGCGAGAGATCACCGGGTCAAATCCTAGCCTAGTGACTAATTTTCTTTGTGACCAAAAGGGGGACAGGAAGGTTCTAAGAGAAATCTAGGAACATTCCAAGGTCATTCCTCGTGGCTCGTGCCACTTGGCGGTCACAGGGAGCGCCATGTAGGCAAGGGGGATGATGTAATCTAGATTGCTTCTAAAGGAGCTAATCCAAGGAGCCAGTACATGCCTAGGCTAGAGGCTGGCTCTAGGAGTATACGAACTTGTCAGTTGCCTTTCACTGAGTACATTTCTTACCTTTAAGACTCCTAACAGAGTTCTCCACAAGAGGTAGACACTACAGAAGCATTGGTTGGTCTAAACCCCTGGAGTTCACTCCTCATGCAAAAGTGACCATGTGCTTAGGACACAATACAAGGAAGTGATTCCTTTGAAATGCTCAGTGTTGAACCTTAGCTCTGCGGATGACATCATCTCTTCGTTGCAATACCAAGAGCGGTCGGTAGGAACCATTGTGTTGGAACCCTTTTTCAAGACCTATGCCCCAAACAGGTGTACAAAGGGTTATGGGCCCACACAGACTACATTTAAGGCACGTTGACGCCCACTCTCTTGCCCTCTTTGTCTTGTAGCGCGTATTAGCTCCATCAGCTATATCTGCTCCATGACCTCCATGAGTTCGACCGAGTGCTGGTACTTAGCGAACAAGGGCCAAGGATAAGCTCTACCCTTGGAGGTATAACCCTTCGGACCTAACCAGGATAAGCTCTGCCCTTGGAGGCACAACCCTTTTGGGAAATGAGCCATCCAGCACAATTTCAGGTCCACAAGAGCAAGTTCCAGGAAAGTACCAGCTGCCTGCTCCTATCGTCGATCCAAATTCACCATTGGAAAGATCATGTGGTAAAATATCTACGGTCCAAGTTTGAGGCGGATCCAATAGTCGGATTTG
This sequence comes from Penium margaritaceum, assembly GCA_023375785.1. Taxonomy (NCBI): domain Eukaryota; kingdom Viridiplantae; phylum Streptophyta; class Zygnematophyceae; order Desmidiales; family Peniaceae; genus Penium; species Penium margaritaceum. Next base: position 303,501 of record SZWC01000048.1, on the reverse strand, counting down.
GAGATATGAATTATTGAAGTTTCGGAAGTCATCGACCGCCGATATCCCGTTCATGCAGGTGCTCTCCATTCCCCCCTGTCCGATTGCTTTGAGTGATGATCGAGTTGTGTATGCTGAGGGGATTGGGATTGAGGAGATGTGGTTGGAGACCCCGTGTGGCATTGAAGTGGGAGTGTTCCATGGCGTGCTATATGTGCCTGATGCTGCGTTCAACGTTCTCTTAGTGTCCTCTCTCACTAACACAGGATTCCGCTTTGTCTTTGATGATGATTATGAATACATCCTCGACAAGGAAACAGGAGAGGAGTTGGCCAAGTCACTGAAAAAAGGCGATATGTACCGCCTGCTGGGTGTGACCAAGATCCCGCATGAGCAGAGCCTTAGAGCAGTGGTGTAGGCGACAGATGACAAGATCTGGCATGGGCGCTACGACCACATCGGCATGCGCGCCTTGCAGCAGCTTCAAGCAAAGTAGATGGTTTGTGACCTACCTACCATCTCTAACTTTGAGCAGCAGTTGTGCATCGGCTGTTTGGAGGGGAAACAGAACCGGGAGGCATTCTCTAAAGCAGGAAAGCGCACAAAGGAGGTGCTCGAGCTGGTCCACACAGACTTGTGTGGCCCGATGTAGACCCAAAGTTTTGGTGGCTGTAGGTATTTTCTCACCTTCATTGATGATTTCAGCCATTACACTGCTGTGTACTTCCTTTCCTCCAAGGACCAGTGCTTTGACAGGTTCAAGGAGTTCAAGGCCATAATGGAGAACCAGACTGGCAAGAAAATTAAGGCGCTGCGCAGCGACCGCGTTGGAGAGTACCTGAGCAAGGAGTTCCAGGACTACCTTGCAGCAACAGGCATCAAGGCGCCATACTCGCCGCAGCAGAACAGTGTAGCAGAATGCGCCAACCGTACCATTAAGGAGTCGGCACGCTCCATGCTGCACGCAGCTCGGCTGACCTACGACTTCTTGGCTGAAGCCGTGAGCACTGCGGTCTACATCTAGAACCGCAGTCCAACTAAGGCGTTGGAGCAAATGACGCCGTACCAGGCGTGGTTTGGCAAGAAACCGAGCGTAGGTCATCTTGGAGCATTTGGCAGCCTGGCGCACATGCACGTGCCCAAGGAGAAGTGGCAGAAATGGGACGCAAAGAGTGCGCAGATATTGATGATTGGCTACGACGTGGCAAGCAAGGCGTATCACCTCTTCGAGAGGGATATAGGCCACGTCATCATCTCCAGGGACGTCGTCTTCAACGAGAGCAACGTCATCGGTACGAACATTGTCTGTGAAGAGGCAACGGAACCAGCAGCTGACGAGAAAATGGGAACGGAAATCCTTCATGACCCAGTCTCTCCTGATCCGTCCTCTACTGTGAGAGTGGGAGACTCACTCTACTGTCCCATGTCCGATACAACAGATACAACAACCTCATCCGTAGAAGGAGAGAAGGGAGATGTAGCACCACCAGCAGCACCAGTTCTACCAGCAGCACTGCGCCAGCCGCCCGCTAACGCTCCAGTACCAGGTCGCAGGTACCCTCTTAGGATGCGTTACAAGCCTAGTGAGCACGGCCATTTCTGGATGCAGTTGCAGCAGATTCAGATGAGCCAACGTCATACAAGGAGGCCATGGCTGCACTGGATGCAGCAGATTGGGTGCAAGCCGTGTAGCAAGAGATACAATCGCAGCTGGAAAACGGTAATGGGAGCTCACTGAGCGTCCACCTGGACGTAAGGTGATCAAGTGCAAGTGGGTGTTCAAGAAGAAGCGGGGAGTACATAGTATCCAGGAAAAGTACAAGTTGAGGTTGGTTGCCAAGGGCTACTTGCAGCAGGAGGGCATCGACTACACAAAAACATTTGCCCCTGTTGCAAAGTTTGCCTCCGTGCGCACGCTCCTCTCTTATGCAAGAGCTGAGGACTTCAAGGTTCACCACATGGATGTCAAGACAGCATTCTTGAATGGTGACTTGGTTGAGGAGATCTACATGGAGTAGCCAGAGGGGTTCGTCACAAATGGCCAAGAGCACCTGGTTTGCAAGCTGCAAAAGTCGCTGTACGGCCTCAAGCAAGCGTCGTGTTCTTGGAATCAGAAGTTGGATGCGGCGTTGTAGTGCATGGGATTTGAGGGAAGTGAGTGTGAATACAGTGTCTATCGCTGGCTGCATGGTGATGAGGTACTCATCATCATCGTCTATGTGGATGACATACTCCTCCTTTCGAACAGCATGTCTGTACTGCAGGAGTTCATGAACGCTTCTAGATGTCTGATCTCGGGGAGGCATTATACTTCCTTGGTATCCAGATCACACGTAACCGCAAGTCATGCTCTCTCCCGCAACAGCAGAGCCGCTACATCAACGATGTTTTGCAGCGGTTTGGCATGGCAGAGGCAGAACCCATCGGCTCGCCGTTGGAGACGCGGGAGTACCTCGTGAGCTTCAATGGAGAAACAAATGCTGCTGAGCTGTAGAAGTACCAGGGCGCCGTCGGTAGCCTCATGTACATGAAGGTGGCAACCGGGCCGGACCTCGCATAGGCTGTTAGCATTGTGAGCCAGCACATGGCAAATCCCGGACCTGAGAACTAGAAGGCAGTGAAGCGGATCTTCTGGCTACCTTGCTGGAATCATCAAATTCCGGATCACCTACAATGGCAATGCCAACACCATCATCGGCTACAAGATGCAGATTGGGTTTTAAACCTTGAGAACCGTAAGTCCATCTCTGGACATGTGTTCCTCATGAATGGTGGGGCCATGTGCTGGTGCAGCAAGCGGCAGGTGGTCGTGGCCACCTCAAGCACGTAAGCTGAGTACGTCTCTCTCAGCTTTAGAGCCAAGCAAACAGTCTGGCTTCAACGTCTCATAGCAGAGATGTGTGGGAGTGCAGTAGTTCCAGTTCCTATGCGCATCGACAACCAGAGCGCAATCGCACTCGCCAGGAATCCTGAGCACCATGCACGCACCAAGTACATTGACATCGCATATCACTTCATCAGGCACTTGGTGTAGGAGGGTGCTATCAAGCTGGAGTTTACTCCAACTAGCAAGCAGGTTGCTGATTTCTGTAGCAAGCCAGTGACCCGTGTGAAGCAACAGTTTTGCATGAAGGCATGTGGACTGAGCCCACTCTGACTGCGGCAAAGTGGGAGATGATTGGGAAAGGAGCCATCCGGCTCAGTTTCAGGTCCACAGGAGCAAGTTCCAGGAAAGTACTAGATGCCTGCTCTGATTGTCGATCCAACTTCACCATTGGAAAGATCAGTTGGAAAAATGTCTACGGTGTAAGTTTGTAGCCGATCCAATGGTCGGATTGGGAGATATGAATTTTTGAAGTTTTAGGTGTCATCGACGGCCGATATCCGGGTGGCCATGGGTGATGGCTCCATGCCTTAGCCTGAGAAAAGAAAAAGGCAAGAGGTCCAGGGTCAAGACCTGATGGGAGAAACATCCAAAAACGTCCTTGGTTTTAGGATTGCCTTGTCAGAGTGTACTGACTAGGAAAAAGGTACCTCTCCTTACGTTTAAGGTGAGATGAGATCCTTGTGTGCTAGCCATGGACACATGGCGATTCTCCATGAGATTGTGGGTTGTATGACTACTAGGAGTGTGCCATGAGAGCATTTTCTAGCTCTCTAGGTCGTGTGTGAGTGGTCAGCCTGATTGCTAGGCTGATTTCCTCCTTTGTATGAGATTATGGACTCTAGTGTGTGAACCCTAGCCTCCATCACTAAGTGGTGTGGCTTGTGAGAGAGCTGAATTGCCCAAGCTCTAGTTCGATATGCACTCCATCATTTTGAGTGATTCAAAAACCATTTTTCAGCACAAGTGATGCCCTTCCAATCACACATTGTCGCTGCTCCAAGGCTCCCTCTCTTCTCCAGATCCAACAAACCCTGAGTTCGCTAGTGTATGTTATTATCTGTTTGTAGGTGATAAACGGCTAAGGGGTAAGCAACGCATGTGCACCTTCTAAACTGGTAGCAGACAACAGCCTAGATCGGCCTCAACAAAGCAGAGAAGGCCAGAAGCGGAGAAGTAGTAGGACAACACTCGTGACGCTCACTCTTCAGCTGGTCTACGGTGGGATGTCAAGTTCACAGGGTTTGGTTTTCCCTTGTGGAAGTGGCAATTTGAGATTGTCATGAGGGTGTATGGCTACATAAAGATGCTTCTTGGAGAAGAGGTTGAACCTCCAAAAACAGATCCTGGATATGAAGCGTGGCGTGTCTAGAATAACATGGTGCTTACATGAGTCACAACATGTCCACCTCCAAGGTGGCACACATACATCAAAGGCTTATGAGAAGCTTACATGCTTACAAAGGATGAAAATCGCCTCTTCATCCTTCCAAAGCTGATTTCAATGAGGATGAGCGAAGGAGAGTCATTTCAAGACTTCTTGTAGCAGTTTGAAGGACTACTACAGCTAGTGACGAAAAATGAGCCGGAAAATCGACACCAGCATTTATGCCATGATCCTCCTCATGGAGTTACCTTAAAGCTCGAGTCGTCTTTGGCGGCTGGAAGGAAGAGATTTGATTTATGAGACAGTGTTCAAGTACGTGCACAACGAGGCCATACGTCGCAAGGATAGTGAGGCTAATATTTTAGCCTTTCCTGCACATTACACTGGTCGTGGCAACAACTCCTGTTCTGATCAGAGCAGTAGTGGAAGCGGTGGCGGTGGTGGAAAAGGTAATGGTGGTGGTAGACGAGTTCAAAACGTCCCGGAAAGTACCATAACTGTTATGGGAGCCGCCGGTCGAGGCCGTGATTACGTCATCATGCTGAGATTAGATGTATGATTTGATGATCTCATTGTATTCTACATAAAAAACCGTGCAAAATCGACCCAAGAACCGGATCATTCCGTGCAAGGACGAGAAAGATACGGCCGTGCAAAGGTGGAAGGCGCACCTCCGCAAAACAAGAGACGTACAGGTTCGACCCCGAGCACGGCGGAGCAACTTTCCCGCCCACTGCAGCCGAAGCGCCCCTGGATGGACGTTTAGCCAATGAGGCAAGGTTCATTGGGGTCCATGGGCGCTTCGTTATGGCGGCTGGAGCTGCATTCGTAAGCAAAGGCGCTTGGGGTGGTCGTGACCCCCGTTGGCGGTTCTGCCAACGGCCGTCACGCATGGAGCATTCAAACGGCCATGATTTAGTCGATTCTTCACGATCTGAGGCGTTCTTTGGTGCGTTATAAATCTCTCAGCGCGTACTACATGATGCATGTGTTATGTGCATGACTATGTCTCGATAACGGGCTTCGCAGCGCTGAGTAGATCTCGGCTGCCCCATAGGGGCTGGTACATAAGGAAGCCTAGGGATTGACCTAGGCATGCCAATCTTACCTAGAGACAAAGTAAATTGCATTGTACTGATCTATCAAGTTTAAAGGATTATTTACTTGTCCAACTCTCCTTGTTCTCAAAGCATGGCCTTGTACACGTCCATTCGGTCTTACAAGTCTTACGCAGCGCACCTTGGTACAAACATCGCTAGGAGAGTTGCATGGCGGGAACCTCGGTCACTAGCAGTGGCCTTGTTGCTAGGAGAGGGTCGTGCGACATCTCAAAGGCTGGCCCATATACCAAGAGGTCGTGGGTGGGAGGTTCATCCCAAGGGCTCGGCATGTGACCGTCACGCCGGCGTCCCTCGGTTCACATTTGGTATCAGAGCATGTGGACATTCGCTTGGTCTTTGCGCCGACCCAATGGAGGCAGCAGATTTGCCACGACTGCGTTTGGTCAGAATTGTTTCGTCAAAACCAGAACCATGGCGGCAGCGGCATTTAACCAGGCCTACCTCGTGGAGGAGATCCGGCGTGTTCTTGACGAGTTCCGTCAAGAGAACCAGCAGTTGCGTACAGAGGTTGAGGCGAGGTACGTCGGCAAAGGGAGCAGTGCGTTGGGATGTTGCATTGGCATCCGCTCCTACCTTTTGGCGCCCAAGCCGAAGGAGCCGGAGTTCTACACCGGTAAGGGCAGTGCGCACAAGTGGCCATTCATGGTGAATGAGTACTTCACGGCATTGGGCGTTCCCGTGGGAGGATCCTAGAAGACTGGAATATGCGCCTACGCTACTCCGGGGAATAGCACCGCAGTGGTGGTCGGCATTGTGCTGGCGAAATGCCGCTGGGTAGCCGGACGGGCTGGGGCTAGGACACGGCTTCAGCCATTATTGAGTCTACCGCTGGGGCGGGAAATGCAGCTTGGTGCACGGGCGTTGACAGAGAAGCCAGAAACGTGGGAGTAGTTCGAGACGATACTCCAGGCGCGTTTCGACCTCCTCAACGGCAGCCGGGTCGCACGTGATAAGATCAAGCACGTCAAGTAAGGCGGATCAGTCCAGGACTACACTACATGCTTCATGGCCTTGGTGGCGTAGATTGACGATCTCTTGGATGTGGAGATATACGACCGCTACCACGACGGCCTGAAGCCGCACGTCCAACGCAAACTCGCGGTGCTCGGGTTGTGGACCTTTGCGGAGTTGGTCTTGGCGGCGGAGCGGATCGACGCAGTAAGCTATAATGCGCACCGGACCAGCTATGCAATACAACCACGAATGGAGCAGCCGAGTCAGGCTGTACCCATGGAGGTAGATGCAATCCAAGCCGGGCAGCGGGATGCGGGCGGGCAACAAGGACCGAGAGGCTGGTGCTGGGTTTTGTGGTGAGGAGGGTCATTGCAAGAGGGATTGCCCCAAGCGCAAGGCACAGCATGGAAACGGGCAGCAGCAGTGAGGAGGTGACGACCTACTGCTACAAGTCTTTTGTCCGCAAAGGACGATACCAGCCCTGAAAACCTTTTGCCAATTAAGGAGCTACCTCAAGTGCTGTTGCGGAATGAGAATGAGAATTGATAGTTTCCAGGGATCATCTTGGAGCTGGTTCTTGAGATTCCGGAGGGGAGTTTCAAGGATCGGAGGAAGCTACGTAGGCTGCTAGACAGCGGTGCAAGCCATAGCTTCTTCAACGTCAGGTTGGCGAAGAGGTTGGAGCTCGAACGGCTGCTGAGGACATCGGCTAAGGCGCGGCAGGTGTCTAGAGTGGTGGAGTGCGGTAGGCCTCTCGTCAAGCACAAGGTCAATATGGGTGAGTTGAAGTACAACATGGAGTTCCTCACTTGCCCTATGGATGACTACGATTACTTGATCGACCGGGATTGATTGCACGGTTGGAATCTGGAGGTGGATTGGAGGTGCAACCAGGTGGTCGTGAAGGCAGACGGGAAAAACATCACTTTGCCTTTGTGATGGGGTGAGGAGAAGGACCTGGAAGTGGCGAAAGCGAGGAAGTAGCTGCACGTCATCAACTTGTAGCAGCTGAGGCAGTACGAGCGCAAGGTTGACCTGGTTTACTTGGCATGGGTGCGTCCACAACAAGCAGTAGAGCAGCACATTGCAGCGGTTGAAGCAGCGGAGGGGCAGCCGATGAAAGGCGTAGGGGCTCCAGAGTTGCCTCCTAGTGTTGGGAAGGTGCTCAAGGAGTTCAAGGACATTTTTCCGGAGGAATTACCAAAGGGGCTGCCACGGCGGCGCGACATCGACCACAAGATCGAGGTGGTACCAGGTTCGTCACCATCGGTGCAGTCTTACTATGCATGAGCGACGCGGAGCTTGCAGAGCTCAAGAAGCAGTTGGGGGAGTTGGTGGAGCAAGGTTTCATTCGACCGTCGGTGTCTCCATACGCGGCACCGGTGCTGTTCGTCAAGAAGAAGTTACGAGAACTGCAGATCTATGTGGAGTACCGGGCACTCAACAATATCACGGTGAAGAACCGCTACCCGTTGCCACGGGCTGAGGAGCTGTTTGACCAGCTACGAGGTGTACGCATCTTTAGCAAACTGGACTTGAAGTCGGGGTACCAACAAATCCACATTGCAGAGGAGGATGTGGAAAAAGCCGCGTTTCAGTCACGCTATGGACACTTTTAGTATCTTCTGATGCCTTTTCAGCTAACGAATGCTCCTGCTACGTTCATGGTATTGATAAACCGAGTGTTCCACCCCTACTTGGACCAGTTCATAGTCGTCTTCCTCGACGATATCCTTGTCTACTGGTGAACGATGGAGGAGCACTTGTTGGATCTGGAGGAGAGAAGGAACCTTGGAGCAGCGAGCATGTGTGATTGGAAGGGCATCACTTGTGCTGAAGAATGGTTGTTGAATCACTCAAAATGATGGAGTACATATAGAGCTAGAGCTTGGGCAAGTCAGCCCTCTCACAAGCCACACCACTTAGCCATGGAGGCTAAGGCTCACAGACTAGAGTCCATAATCTCACACAAGGGAGGAAATCAGCCTAGCAATCAGGCTGACAACTCACACACGACCTAGAGATCTAGAGAATGCTCTCATGGCACACTCCTAGTGGTCACATAACCCACAAACCCATGGA
>SZWC01000048.1:250247-292700 GCA_023375785.1 Penium margaritaceum | reverse complement strand
GCCATGTGTCCATGGCTAGCACACAAGGATCTCACCTCACCTAAAAAGTAAGGAGAGGTACCTTTATCCTAGTCAGCACACTCTGACAAGGCAATCCTAAGACCAAGGACCTTTTTGGATATTTCTCCCATCAGATCTTTACACTGGACCTATTGCCTTTTTCTTCTCTCAGGCTAAGGCATGGAGCCATCACCCATGCCCATCCGGACATCGACGGTCCATGACCCCCGAAACTTCGAAAATTCACATCTCCCAATCCGACCGTTGGATCGGTCTCAAACTTGGGCGGTAGACATTTTGCCACCTGATCTTTCCAATGGTGAAGTCAGATTGGCGATCGGAGCAAGCATCTGGTACTTTCCTGGAACTTGCTCCTGTGGACCTAAAACTGAGCCAGATGGCTCCTTTCCTAACAGATCCGCGCAGGCGGTGCTGCCAGCAGCCGTCACGCGTGGAGCATTCAACGACCATAACTGAGACGTTTCTTCACGGATTGAGGTATTCTTTCATGCATTAGAAAGCTCTTAGTGCGTACTACATAATGCATGTGTTATTTGCATGAGAGCGCCTTGATAAAGGGCTTCTGAGCGCTGAGTAGATTTTGGCTGCTCCATAGGGGATGGTACATAAGGAAGCCTAGGGATTGATTTAGGCATGCTTATCTTACCCAGAGACTATGTAGATTGCCTTGTACTGATCTATCAAGTCTAAAGGATTTTTTCCTTGCCCAACTCTCCTTGTTCTCCAAGCATCGCCTTACACATGTCCATTTGGTCCTAGAAGTCTTTCGCTGCGCACCTTGGTACAAACATCGCCGGAAGAGTTGCGCGGCGGGAACCTTGGTCACTAGTAGCGGCCTTGCTGCTAGGAGAGGGTTGTGCGACATCTCAAAGGCTGGCCCACACACCAAGGGGTCGAGGGAATGAGGTTCATCCCAAGGGCTCGGCGTGTGAACGTCACGCCCGGCGCCCCTCGGTTTACAATAACTATGGCAAGCCTGGGCATTGTGCACTAGAGTTCAAGGCTCCCAAGAAGGAAGATGGAGATCATGGTGGTAGATATGAGGGCAAAGGAAAGGGTAAGAAGGAGTTGACAAACATGATTGCTGAGAGAGTGCCGGCAACCAAGGGAGGGCCAGTGCTCAAGCGTGGAGCCTACGGGCTTGACTTTAGCACGAATCACGACTCTTCAAGGGAGAAGGATAGGTTCGTCTCCATTAGGGACACTAAAGGTCGCTTCAGGTGTGCCAACAACAGCCTTGTCCATGCAAAAGGCGAGGGAGATAAGCTGATCAGCATCAGCGTAAATGGTGCTACAAAAAACGTGAAGCTCGAGAACGTCGTCTATGTGCTTCAGACCAAGCCCCTTGAGAGTACCAATGAGGGATATGCAGCGGTTGAAGAGCCAAAATCTCAAAAGCCTGATGTTGCACCACACGCCGTTCGCATGGCGACCAGCTCCACCAACACAGATGCTCAGCTGTGGCATATGCGGTTTGGCCATGAGGACAACAGCACACTGCAAGCTATGTAGCAGCACGAATTGGTTCATGGGATGGAAAGATGAAAGGCCAAGAATGAGGGGAAGTGGAATAAGCTCTGTGAGCCATGCCTCCAAGGCAAGGCAAGGAGAAAAGCCTTTGAGTATAATGGGCAACGTGCGGCAGCAATCTTGGACCTGATTCACTCTGATGTGTGCGGACCATTCTGCACCCCTTCAAACGGTAGGAGCAAGTTTTTCTTGACCTTCATCAATGACGATAGTCCGTAGATGTGAATCTACTTCGTTGAGACAAAGAGAGAGGTCAAGGAGAAGCTGCAAGAGTTTGTGACGATGGTAGAGCAGCAGACAAGCAAGAAGGTCGTAGCATTGTGCATGGACAACGTTGATGAGTACGAGGTGTGCAAAGGCTAGTTAAGCCAACACAGCATCAACCACCACACCACCACACCATACACCCACCCAAGTAATAGGGTTACCAAGCGGATGAGCCAGACTATCCTCGGCATGTCACGAAGGATGCTCTTTGACGACAAACTCCCACCTTGCTTCTAGGATGAAACTACAAGAACTGCTTGCTGAATCTCATTTGACAGACACGGTTGGAAGTATCAACCGGCCTGAGGCAAACGGACTAGAAAACAGGGACGATACAATAGCACGTGCCGTCCACTCCTAGCATTTCAGCTAGGAGAAGATATCAGCCTCATGATCACGGTTCCACACACAGCAGTTTCTAGGCAATCACTTGCTAGCAACTGTGTCCACCTAACACTTGGTCACTTTCGTGCGAGGTGCTAGTCGAAGACTAACTCACAGAGCTTAGACCAACTAGTGTCTTCTTTTCATTGTTCCTTAGTTGGACAACTCTGTGAGGAATATCTAAGGCCAGATTGTCCAATTAGAATGAGGAATGAGCCTGGTACATATAGTCCTAGGCCTGGCTTCTACGGTGTGTGGGTAGTGGCACTTTTGGAGTGGTAACTCCACACCATCTCACCAGTCCGCCAATTGGGGCATCCACTGACCACCAAGTGGCCGCTCTTCTCATGCATGGAGGAATGTCTAAGAAACTTCCCCCCAAAGCAGGAAGGTAAAAAAACCTCCTACGCACATCAAGGCTCGATCGCAGGGTCTGTTGTCCCTAAGTCCAACATGCTATCCGTTGCGCTACACTTCTGGAGTCTCGCTTGGACTTGAACCACGAACAAGGTTTGGAGGACGTACTCCAAGGGCGCAGTGTATGCCCAATCTGTTCGTCAAGCCATAGCAGTGGCCATGGGGCATAGAAGAACAACAATCTTTCTCGTGCACCTTAGGCCACCCGATGTGGTAGTTTTCTTTGGCATGAACCTGTACCTCTAAACTGTGTTTGCACATGTCAATTTTCCTGATCTTTAGTCCTCATATCTTGCATCCACCATGACGACTCCTCGAGCACTTGCAACATGCAAGTCGCTGTCTAGCGGCTTTGTCAAGAAGTCCGTAAGCATTTTCTTGGTTACGACGTGCTCTAGTTCCACGACATCCTTGGCGACAAGGTCAAGTGAGTAGTGGTATTGAATATCAATGTGCTTTGAATGCCGGGAGATCATGTCGTCCTCTACCATAGCGATGGCACTTTGGTTGTCGATGCGGATGATGGTTGCTTCCTGTTGTGGTGCTTTGATCTCATCAAGCAAACTGCGAAGCCACTGTGTTTCCTTGCACATTTCGGGGATTGCAATGTACTCCGCCTCAGCAGTATAAAGTGAGACGCAGTCCTGCTTCCTGCTTGCCCATGAGACCGCACCACCGTTGAGAAGATAGACAAACCCTGAGGTTGACTTCATGTCATCAATCCGTCCTCCCCAGTCCGCTTCATTGTAGCATGTCAGTCGCAACAAGTCTGATCCTTCTAGACGTCCAAACTAAAGTCCAACGTGCGGAGTCTTTTTGAGGTAGCAAAAAATCCGCTTCACCTCTTGCCAATGTTCTGGCCCAAGGTTGGCCACAAACCTGCTCACCTGACCCACTCCATAAGCAATGTCAGGTCGCGCTCCCACCATTACATACATGAGGCTCCCATCAGCGGACTAGTATGGAATGTTTTGCATCTCCCGCCGGTCTGCCTTGTTGCTTGGTGACGTAGAGGAAGAGAGCTTGCAGTCAGAGGTCATGGGCGTGCTGACGGGTTTCAAGACGTCCATGATGTACTTGGTCTGGTTGAGCTCGATGGTGCCTGCTTTGCGGTTGTAGTGAACAGCAATCCCAAGGTAGTACTCGAGAGGTCCCATATCCTTCATCTTAAACTTGCTCGCGAATTTTTTCATGAGGTCCGTAAGGGCCTCCTGCGAGGAAGAACACATGATGAGATCGTCCACGTCCAACGCCACGTGTAGCAAGCCATGTTCGTCATCTCGCACATAGACGTTGAGGTCATTCTTGTAATGTGCAAAGGCGATCTCAGCCATGAAGCTGTCCATCTCCTTGTACTAGATCCGTGGAGCCTGTTTCAGCCCGTACAACGCATGCACTAGCTTGCACACCTAACCCTCGGGTGCTTTGACACCTTCAGGTACCTCAGTTAGCACCTCCTTGTCGAGCTTCCAGTAAAGGAAAGCTGTTTTCACATCCATCTGGTGGATCTCAAGGTCTTTGGCGGCAGCGACGACAAGCAGTGACCTGATTGAGGCAAACGTGACAACCGGTGCGAAGGTCTCATCGTACTCAGACCCTGCGAGCTATGAGAATCCTTTTGCCACGATCCTTGCCTTGTACTTGTCGATGCTATCATCTTGCTTCCGGTTCAACCTGAGCACCCACTTTGAGCCCATCATGTGAGTGTTGGTGGGTCTGTCCACCAGCACCCATGTGCCATTTTCTTTGATGGACGCGAGCTTGTTGTCCATCGCCTCCTTCCACTTGGCCGCATCGAGCCTTGCCAGTGCCTCAGCCATAGTGAGCGGCTCTCCCTAGGCCAAACAAGACCAGCTCAGTCTCGTCCAACTTCCGATATCAGCGTTGTACTTTGGAGTTTGTTTTCTTTGTCGTGTGTTGCGACGTTGCATTACTGGTGGATCTTCACAATGCTGTAGCTCCTGTGCTGCTCGCTTCATGAAGTTAAGTTTTCTTCTTTTGAAGAGCCACTGGCCTCTGAGCTATATTCAGAGGCATCGGATGTCTCCGACTCAGTGTCGGAGCTCGCCGCTGCGTCAGCCTGCGTAGCCGCTCTCCCTACCACACCATTATTCTTCACGGCCTGTTGTACTGGCGCCATTTGCCAGTTTTCGAGAGTTTGATCTCCTGACTCGAACAGCACCAACCACTCTCCCTGTTTTTAAGCTTGCGTGGGATCAAGCATCTCTTCCTTGCCTGGTTTCTTTTCATCAAAAGTTACTTCCCGACTGGCGATGAGTCTTCTTCCTCCCAGGTCCCACAGGTGGTAGGTCTTGTGGGCCGTCTCATAACCTACTATAACGCACTTTTGTGCTCTTATATCAAGCTTGCCGGCACCCTCACCTGCCTGTTTCTTTGCCCATGTGGTGCAGCCAAATACTTTCAGGTGTGATGCGTCCGGCTTCTTCCCTGACCAAACTTCTTATGGCATCATCTGTTGCTTTCCCTTCTTCTTTCCGCGCCTACCCAGAGGAGCCGCAGGACTCAGGTTGACAGAACAGCATGTCGTTCTTACCGCTTCTGCCCAGAACCACGGTGGAAGCCTTGCATCGAAGAGCATGCTACGTACCATGCCGAGGATGGTCTGATTCATCCGTTCAGCAACATCATTGCTCTACGGCGTGTAAGGCGTTCTGGGCTGGTGGTTGACCTCATGTTGACGCAACCAGCCCTTGCATGCCTCGTACCTTCCGCCGTTGTCGCTTCATATCGCTTTGACTTTCGTTCCGGTCTGCCGCTCCACCATGGCGACAAACTCCTGCAACTTTTTTCTGACCTCTCCCTTTAATTTTAGGAAGAAGATCCACACCTTGTGACTCTGGTCGTCTATGAAGGTCACAAAATACTTGCTACTACCATTTCACGCAGTGCAAAAGGGTCCCCACACATCGGTGTGAATCAGGTCAAGGGCTGAATCTGCGCGGCGACCATTGCGCTCAAAGCAAGTTCGCTTGGACTTGCCTTGGAGGCAAGGTTCATACAGGCTGCCACACCCAACAGCATCCTTCTTGGAACCATCCATGCCACGGACCAGCTGTTGTTGCTGGATGACTTAGAGCGTACTGTTTGCAACATGCCTGAAGCGTCTATGCCACACATCAGCATCTTCTTCTTTTTCGGCAGAGGATGGTTTTTTAGTTCTTGTTGGTGTACTCTCCAGCGTCGGTGTTGAGACCACTGCCTCCGCTGCACCCGCATGACCCTCGTTTTCCGAGCTCTTTGTTGTCGTTTGCTGTACGTAGAGTCCGTCAACCCAAGGAACCTGTGCCACGATATCTTTGTTGGCAAAAAGGACCTTGATGTCCTTGTTCTTGGTGATGACCGCCTTCTTCTGTATGAACACCACCATCATGTCATTGTCCGTTTTTTTTTACACGGAGAGAAGGTTTGCCGCAAAGGAGGGCATATAGACCACGTCACGTAGCCGTAGATCCTTCTCTGCACCCGTGAGGCTGATGCTCACCAGCTTGTCCCCCACGTCCTTTGCGTTCACGATGCTACCGTTTGCGCATCTGAACCGCCGATCGGTGGGGCCAATGGAGACAAATCCAGCGTGGTCATTGCTATAGTGATGATCGGTGCCGGAGTCAAGCCCAAAAGCTCCTGGCCTGAGCAGCGCCGCTCCTTTTGCTGGAGGCGTGCTTTGTGCCATCATGTTGGTGGCTTCTTTTGCACCCTTTTTGCTGCGTTTGTTCCCACTGCTTCCGCCGTCTTCCTTCTTTGGCAACCTGCACTCTCTTGCCGAGTGCCCATGTTTGCCGCAGTTGCGGTAGCTACCCTGTCCATTGGTAGCCTGGCGACCATTGTTTCCTCCGCCACCACCGCTTCCACTGCCGCCTTTCTTACCTGAGGCTGACCCTTTGCTTCCGCGGCCACCGTAGCATGCGGCATAGGCTGAGAAGTTAGCCTTGCTTCCGCTGCGGCGCATGGCCTTGTTTTGCACGTACTCGGACACTACCATGTACGTCAGGTAATCCTCCTTCCAGCCGTCCATAACGGTGATCATTGGAGTCCAGATCTCCGGTAGCGCCATGACGAGGATAATGGCTTGCATGTTTTTGTCAAGGTCACAGTTCATCTGGCCAACTTTGCCAAGGAGTCTTTCAAACTCCTATAGGAAATCGGGGATCCATTCACCCTCATTCACCCGCATACTGATCAGCCGTTGTAGGATGAATAATCTGTTAGCAATGGTGGTGGATTGGTGCACGCGCTTGAGCTTGTCGTAAGCTTCGGAAGCCACTGTGTACCCGGCAATGATGAGAACATATTTCTTGACTATCACGTTGGTGAGAAATGACATGACAATATCATTTCGATCCATCCATGCCTCATGCTCGGATGTGCCTTCCGTGGGAACCTGGTGCTCTCCCTTCAGTAGCTTGATGAACCCAAGCACTTTCATCGCCAGCAAGAAGTGCCATCTCCAAAGGGGGAAGTCAATCCCCTCGAAACTGGGAATTCCTCCCAAGGATCCAAGACCTTGCAGCACTGACGTAGCACTCACATTTGCTCTAGGGGTCTGCCCTGTGGTAGCCACTATTGAGTTTGAGGACTGCCCTGCGGTAGCCCCCACTCCTACTCATGGGTCAACCATTTTTGTTGGCCTTGTCTGCTTCCAACGTCTCTGCTGCGTTGAGGCCAATGAAGGCAGATGTTAGCTGATGTCTACTACTGGTTTTAGGATGTAGATCCATTGCTTATTCCTCCAGCCAATGCTCACCTGCACACAAAGAAGATATCTACACAAAGATACCCATGGTCTTGCCACCAAGGGCAGAGCTTGTCCTGGTTGGGAGACAAGGGTCGTGCCTCTAAGGGCAGAGCTTATCCTTGGTCCATGTATGCTGAGTGTAGACCGAGCCATTGGAGTTGCTGAAGCTGATGTAACTGATGGAGCTGATGGAGCCGGCGTGCGCACCTAGAGAGAGCGTACTAGAGTTGAGCAAAGCGTGCCTTACAAATTGTCAGTGTGGGTCCATAACCCTTTGTAAATCGGCCTGAGACAACCAGACTAGAAAACAGGGCCGACACAATAGCACCTACCGTCCGCTGCTAGCATTTTAGCTAGGAGAAGATATCACCGTCAAGATCATGGTTCCACATTGAGCAGTTACTCAGGAGTAACTTGCTAGCAACTGTGTCCATCTAACACTTGGTCACTTTCGCACGAGGTACTAGTCAAAGACTAACTCTTGGGGCTTAGGCCAACCAGTGTCTTATTCATACCGTTCCTTAGACAACTCAGTGAGGAGCATCTAAGGCACGATTGTGTAGTTAGAATGAGGAATGAGCCTGGTACATGTAGTCCTAGGCCTGGCTTCTAAGGTGTGTGGGTAGTGGCACTTTTGGGGTGGTCACTCCACACCACCTCACCAGTCCGCCAATTGGCGCATCCACTGACCGCCAAGTGGCGCACTCTTCTCATGCATGGAGGAATGTCTATAAACATCCCCCCTGTGCAGGAAGGTAAAAAAACTTCTTGCACACATCAAGGCTCGATCGCAAGACCTGTTATCCCTAAGTCGAACATGCAATCTGTTGCGCTATACTTCTGGTCTCACGCTTGGACTTGCTTTTGGGAAAGGAGCCATCTGGCTCAGTTTCAGGTCCACAGAGCAAGTTCCAAGGAAAGTACCAGATGCCTGCTCTGATCGCCAATCTGACCTCATCATTGGAAAGCTGAGGTGGCAAAATGTCTACGGTCCAAGTTTGAGGCCGATCCAACGGTCGGATTGGGAGATATGAATTTTTTAAGTTTCGGGGGTCATGGACCGTCCATGTCTGGGTGGGCATGGGTGATGGCTCCATGCCTTAGCCTGAGAAAAGAAAAAGGCAAGAGGTCCACGGTCAAGACCTGATGGGAGAAATATCCAAAAAGGTCCTTGGTGTTAGGATTGCCTTGTCAGAGTGTAGAGACTAGGATAAAGGTACCTCTCCTTACTTTTTAGGTGAGGTGAGATCCTTGTGTACTAGCCATGGACACATGGCGATTCTCCATGGGTTTGTGGGTTATGTGACCACTAGGAGTGTGCCATGAGAGCATTCTCTAGCTCTCTAGGTCGTGTGTGAGTGGTTAGCCTGATTGCTAGGCTGATTTCCTCCCTTGTGTGAGATTATGGACTCTAGTGTGTGAGCCTTAGCCTCCATGGCTAAGTGGTGTGGCTTGTGAGAGGGCTGACTTGCCCAAGCTCTAGCTCTATATGTACTCCATCATTTTGAGTGATTGAAGAACCATTCTTCATCACAAGTGACGCCCTTCCAATCACACATGCTCGCTGCTCCAAGGCTCCCCCTCTCCTCAAGTTCCAACACTTGGACCACAAACAAGGTTTGGGGGACTTACTCCAAGGGAGCTGTGCATGCCCAACCTCTCCTTCAAGCCATAGCAGTGGCCATGGGGCATAGAAGAACAATAGGAAGGCGTGCTAAGAAGTAGCAAGAGAAGCACCTCAGAACGCCAAAGGAGGCTTTGTCAGGAAAGAAGCCAGATGCCTTATATTTGAGGGTCTTTGGCTATACTGTCTGGACAAAGGTCCAAGCAAGAGAAGGAAATGGAAAGCTGGATGCATGCTCTCGTAAGTGTGTAATCATCGGATACTACACTGCACACAAGGCGTACAAACTATGGGACCAAGCGGCTCAAAAGCTCATCATGAGCCGAGATGTCGAGTTTGATGAGAGGACGCTCAGGAAGGAAGAGTCACCCGACCATATCCATGCTTACAAATCAAGAGAGTGGATTGTGTTACTCGGGTCAGATGATCAAGCACGTGAGAATTGGCAGATGGTGCCAGTGAAGGATGGTGCTCCAGGGAGAGAGGCTATGCAGGCTAACATAGCGATGGAGTCTGACGTTGAGTTGGAGTCGTCCGAGGCCTCTGAGTAAACTCTGAGGCCGAAGGCTTTTCCTCAAACAACAGATCACTAGCAGTACAGGACCAACAGAAGCAACTTAGCCTAAAAGCACCAACTACAACACTCGGGCGTACTATACGCGAAAAGAAATATCTACCCAAGTTCGATGCTGAGAGTGCGGAATGGACCAGACTGAGCTGATCATGCTTGGCTCCGAAGGAGCCTGTGACCGTCATAGCGGCTATGAATATGCTTGATGCGACGAAGTGTAAGGAGGCTGTGGATAGCGAACTCACATCCATTGAAGAGAACGGAACATGCCTTCTGGTGGATAGGCCCCCAAACGCACATGTGGTGGGATCAAAGTGGGTACTCCGGAAAGAATTCATGCAGGATGGTACAATCGACAAGTACAATACAAGAGTTGTCGGGGAGGGATTTTCTCAGCGTGCATGCTCAAAGTATGAGGAGACCTTTGCACCTGTCGTCACCTTTGCCTCCATCAGATTCATGTTGTACATCGCTATTGCAAAAGATCTAGAGGTCCACCAGATGGACGTCAAGACAACTTTTCTCTACAGGAAGCAAGATAAAGAAGTGCTGATGGAAGTGCCCAAGGGACTGAAAGCTCAAGACGGCAACGTTTGCAAACAGGTCAAAGTACTGTACGAGCCAAAAGAGCCCCCAAAGATATGGTACAAGGAGATGGACGGGTTCATGGCCGGGCTCACCTTCATGCACTGCCAGAACGATCCTAGTGTCTATATGCGGGAAGATGAACAAGGCTTGATGCTGGTTGCACTGTACATGGATGACCTGATCATCTGCTTGTCATCATTCAAGCTGTTAAACAAACTGAGATAGATCTCAGCAACAGGTTCAAGATGAAGGACATGGGTCCGCTCGATTTCTATCTCGGGATAGCCGTCCACAACAATCGAGGAGCAGGCACCTTCGAGCTGAACCAGACCCAGTTTATCGTGGAGATTCGCAAGCGCTACAACATGGAGGCCTGCAAGCCCATCAACACACCCATAACAATAGACATGAAGCTCTCCTCCACCATGAGCCCCAGTACGGAAGCAAAATGGTGTGAGATGGAGAACATTCCCTACCATTATATTGTTGGCAGCCTCATGCATGCCATGGGAGGAACACGTCCTGTATTTCCTATGCTGTAGGACAAGTGAAAAGGTTTGTGGCCAATCCAGGGCCACAGCAGTCAAGCACACCATGCGCTATCTACAGAAGTCCCGACACATGGGACTCCAATTTAGAGGCCAAGAAGGATCTGACGTGCTGCAGCTGGTGTGCTACACTGACGCCGACTGGGGAGAAAGAATCGATGACAGACAGTCCACTTTGAGCTTTGTGTGCCTCTTAAATTGTGGGATAGTCTTATGGGCAAAGAAACTGTGTCTCCCTCTCTAACGCTGAGGCAGAGTACATTGCTCTGTCAGAAGCATGCAAGGACACACAATGGCTATGCAGTTTGCTTGCCAAGATGAAAATGCCATAAATGGAGGCAACAGAGGTCGGCATCAACAACAAAAGTGCCATGAAATTGGTATAGGATGGTTTCCATGCGTGACATTTTCATGACATCATCCTGTGCCATTTTCATGGCACTCTTGTTGTCGATGCGGACTGTTGTTCCCTCCGTTTGTGGCAATTTCATCTTGGCAAGTAAACTGCATAGCCACTATGTCTCCTTGCATGCTTCTGAGAGTGCGATGTACTCTGCCTCAACGGTAGAGAGGGAGACACAGTCTTGCTTTTTGCTTGCCCGAGAGAATGCACCACCGTTTAAGAGGTACACAAAGCCCAAGGTGGACTTCTGTCATCGAATCTTCTTCCCTTGTCAACATTTGTATAGCACACCAGCCATAACAGGTCAGACCCTTCTTGGCCTCCAGGCAGGAATCCCATGTGTTGGGTCTTTTGTAGATAGCGCATGATGCGCTTGACTGCTTGCCGGTGCTGTGGCCCTGAATGGCCACAGATCTGCTCACTTGTCCCACAACATAGCGAATATCAGGGCGTGTTGCTACCATGGCATACATGAGGCTGCCAACGGCAGATTGTTAGGGAGTGTTCTCCATCTCACGTCGTTTTGCTTGCGTGCTGGGGCTCATGGAGGCGCAGAGCTTGAGGTCTATTACCATGGGTGTGTTGATGGTCTTGCACTCCTCCATGTTGTAGCGTTTGAGGACCTCCATGATGTACTTGGTCTGGTTCAGCTCGATGGTGCGTACTCCTCAATTACAGTGGACGGCTACCCTGAGGTAGAACTCAAGCGTCCCATGTCCTTCATCTTGAACCTAATGATGACGTTTGTCTTGAGCTTGTTCAACAGCTTGACCGACAACGAGTAGATGATCAGGTCATCCACGTACAGTGGAACCAGCATCAATCCTTGCTCATCAATCCGCACATAGACACTAGGGTCATTCTTGCAATGCGTGAAGGTGAGCTCAGCCATGAAGCTGTCCATCTTCTTGTACCACATCCTTTGGGCCTATTTCAACCTTTAGAGTGCTTTGACCAGTTTGCAAACTTTGCCGCCTGGAGCTTTCACCCTCTTCAGTACTTCCATCAGCACTTTTTTGTCTAGCTTCCCGTAGAGGAGAGCTGTTTTGACGTCCATCTGGTGGACCTCCAGATCTTTTGTAGAAACAATGCCCAGCATGGACCTGATGGAGGCAAAAGTGACGTCAGGCGCAAAGGTCTCCTCATACTATGAGCATGCACGTTGGGAAAATCTGTTCGCCTCAACTCTTGCCTTGTGCTTGTCGATAGTACCACCTTGCTTGAAAGTTTTCCGGAGTACCCACTTTGACCCCATTACATGTGCGTTTGGAGACCTGTTCACCAAATACCATGTTCCGTTCTCTTCAATGGATGCGAGTTTGCTATCCACTCCCTCCTTCCTCTTGGCCGCATCTGGCATATTCATAGCCTCCGTTACGGTTGCATGCTCTCCCTGAGCCAAGCATGACCAGCTGAGTCCGGTCCATTCCGCACCATGCCCGAGTGTTGTTGGTGGTACTTCAAGGCTCAGTTGCTTCTGTTGTTCCCGCGCTGCCAGTGAATTGTTGTTTGAGGAAGAGCCACCGGCCTCACTGTTTGACTCGGAGGCCTTGGACTACTTAGATTTGGTAGTAGAGTCCTCCACTTTGTCAGCCTACACAGCCACTCTCCTTGCAGCACCATCCTTCACAGGCACCATCTGCCGGTTTTCAGGTCCCTGATCATTTTGAGCAACACAAGCCAATCTCCTGATTTTGGACCATGGTTCACCGACTCTCCCTTGCCGAGCGTCCTTTCATCAAACTCAACATTTTTGCTCCTGATGAGCTTTCTATTAGGATGAGATCGGCGTGGATGCGGTCCCAAAGTTGGTCTGATAGACTCTACTGGTTCACGTCTACTGTTTTGGAAAAATCTGAGACTCAGCGTGAGCTTTCTGATCTCCTCACGCTATGTGAGCAGGAATTAAGAGACAATCAGTTTGTGAAGGGAATAACGTCATTTAACGTCAGTTTTTCAACATGAAAATTTAAAGGGCTAGTGATCACCTCTCCAACACACCAAACGGTGCGCGATTCGGTGAAGCGTAGCCCAAGTAATGCTTGCCGAATGGCAGGTCTTAACCATAACAAAAGCATGACGCTGCCAGTTGTTGTGGCTCCTTTATTCATGTGCGAAGTGCCTTTCCCAAGGCGCATATCCCATTGCACACGGTATGGGGATCCCCTGTACTGTTTCCACACACCCTATCCACTTTTGGGTTGTGTTTGGTGATGGGGTGTGACGAGGTTCAAAACCTGTCCGTGGACCTACAGTCAGAACTTTAAGTCCCCGAGGAACAAAACGTACTACATAGTTTTGGACACCGAGCCATGATTTTGGCTAAATCCCTCAGTAACAACCTGCACTACTGGATCTGGTGGATGGTCTACCTGATCAAGTGGATTATCCACTGGACGCCTCAGCAGGCCTTCCGGAGCAATTTCTCGAGATTTTTTTTGTTACTCAATCCGGTCGATCATCCACCGGATTTCAAATCGCAGCCGGCTCCCAGAGTCGGTGCGCACACCCCAACTTTGGAAGGTCATATCTCCCTCGATACTTGTCCGATTCCAGCCAAGCAATTTCCACCAGATATAGCAACTATTTACCTTTTACGGAAAATCCTCCATTTTAGGATCAAAGCAATCTTCTAGTCGCCAGATCCGCCAAAGCGGTGCTTTCACTTTTTGGCAATTCGTCGCCGCCTCCCGCGCCGCACTTGGGCATGCGTAGGGGCGATTTTTCAACATTCTCTCCCTTGCACCTGCCATGCCCACTACTCGTACTTGCTCTCGCTCATCTTCTGCTGTGCCTTCGAGCCCATCATAGCTGGTCATCCCAAGTCCGGCCACGCTCATCGCGTGCCGGTCCGTGGGTTGCGTCTTGGTGAAGCAATCTGCAAGCATGTTGTGCGTGCTGAAGTGCTGCAGCATCACGTGCCCCTTCTTAACCATGTCTTGTGCATAGTGATAACGCATGTCAATGTGTCTCGTCCTCCTTTGCTGCGTTGCATTGTTGGTCAGAAAAATGGAGCCGGTGTTCTCCTCTTGCACCACCGTAGGCTCCAGCTGCGGCAAGCCCAGCTCCCTGAGCAACCTGCGGGACCACACCACCTCCTTGACTGCCTCGGCCAGCGCAATGTACTCTTCTTCCACTGTGGAGGTGGCAACGCAGTCCTGTTTCCTGCTGCACCATGAAACCGTTGCACAAGCGAGGAAGAACACGTATAAGATGTTGACTTTCGCTTGTCCACATCACA
This sequence comes from Penium margaritaceum, assembly GCA_023375785.1. Lineage (NCBI taxonomy): Eukaryota > Viridiplantae > Streptophyta > Zygnematophyceae > Desmidiales > Peniaceae > Penium > Penium margaritaceum. The sequence continues at coordinate 278,353 of SZWC01000048.1, read as the reverse complement.
ACATAGTCTGCATCCGTGTAGGAGACCAGATACAAGAGGTCCGCCTGCCCCTTGCCGTGGAACCTCACGCGCGCATGCCGCGTCACCTACAGGTAGGGGAGGATGCCCTTGACCGCCTGCTAGTGTAGTGGCCCCAGTTCGGCCATGTACCTGCTCACTTAGCCTACCGTGTAGGCCAGGTCCGGTCGAGTCGCCACCATGGCGTACATGAGGCTGCCCACCGCCGATTGGTAGGGCACCCCTGTCATATCCGCCCGCTCTATTTTTGTTTGCGGTGCCATTGCCGCACTTAGTTCACAAGTCATGGAGACAGGACTACACACTGGTTTGCAATCCTTCATGTCGTACCGCTTCAACACCATGGCTACGTATTTGGCCTACCCGAGCTCAAGCGTTCACGCCCTGCGGTTCCACGTAATGCTCACCTCGGGGTAGAACTCCAGCTCCCCCATGTTCGACATCTGGAACCTACTACTGAGCTGCTCTTTCAGCTGTTGTGGGCTTGGCAGGTCTTAGGAGTAGAAGAGCAGATTGTGCACGTATAGTGCGATAATGTGATGGAGTTTTTTTGCTGTGCCGTATGTACACACTGTGATGTCCCTCATAGCGCTTGAAGCCCAGTTGTGCCATGAAATTGTCCATTTGTCGGTACCAGCATCAGGAGCAATTGTGTTAGCCTGTACAAGGACTTCCGCACCTTGCACACCTTGTCTTCCGGCGCGTCCACCCCTCCGGCACCTCCATGTAGATTTCCTTGTCGATGATGCCACTAAGGAAGGCTGTCTTTATATCCATTTGGTGGAGCTCCATGTCCTTCGTGTTGGAAAAGGAGACATCTTGCTCAGTTTCAGGAAAAAACCAGATGCCTACTCCGATCGTCGATCGGACTTCACCATTGGAAAGATCAGGTGGCAAATTGTCTACGGTCCAAGTTTGAGGCCCATCGAACAGTCGGATCGGGAGATATGAATTTTCAAAGTTTCAGGGGTCTTGGACCGTCGATGTCTGGGTGGCCATGGGTGATGGCTCCATGCCTTAGCCTCAGAAAAAAAAAGGCAAGAGGTCCAGGGTCAAGACCTGATGGGAGAAATATCCAAAAGGGTCCCTGGTCTTAGGATTGCCTTGTCATAGTGTACTGACAAGGATAAAGGTACCTCTCCTTACTTTTTAGATGAGGTGAGATCCTTGTGTGCTAGCCATCAACACATGTCAATTCTCCATGGGTTTGTGCGTTATGTTACCACTAGGAGCGTGCCATGAGAGCATTCTTTAGCCTTGTAGGTCGTGTGTGAGTCGTCAGCCTGATTTCTAGGCTGATTTCCTCCCTTGTGTGAGATTATGGACTCTAGCTCTATATGGCTAAGTGGTGTGGCTTGTGAGAGGGCTGACGTACCCAAGCTCTAGCTCTATATGTACTCCATCATTTGAGTGATTTAACAACCATTCTTCAGCACAAGTCATGCCCTTCCAATCACACATGCTCACTGCTCCAAGGCTCCCTCTCTCCTCCAGATCCAACATTTGATATCAGAGCCAAGTTCTGCAAGTTTCAGCCAGCACAGGCTGTCACTTTGAGTGTGACAGGTTGGGATGCAACCTTCACCAGATTTGATAATTGACCACTGGACCTTCAAGTTCAAGAGACAAGCTTTCTAACGAGCCCAAAATCGGTAAGCTATGGACAAATAAGGAGAGGTGTAGAGTAAGGGAACGTTCATAACAGTTCTTTGTGTAGCAGGAGAAACTCATGCGATTTCCTAGTGGACGTTACCCCACGCGCGAGGTTTTGGCCCTTGAGGAGCGGGTGGCAATTGTTGTACGTGCACATAACATGGGGCATTATGAAGTGGAACGCATAGCTAACTTGGTAAGCACAAGCTACTAATGGGCGGGGATCTTTCGCCTGGCAAGAAAATGTAGTGCTCTCATGTCAAGGGTTTTTTTTTACGTGAGCAACTTTCACCATGCAGATGCCATTCGAGAGTGTTCCACTGGTCGGGCCATGGCATAGGCTGGTGGTGGAACTGGCAAAGTTGCCGCCGACGTTGAGGAAAAACCAATGGGTGGTGGTGGCCATTGACCATGTCACCAAACGGGTCTTAAAGAACAAGACAATAGAGGGAGTTACACATTTCTTACTGGAGGATGTCATCTGCCGCCATGGGGTGCGAAAGGTGGTGCATTATGACCAAGGAGGAGAATACTAAAAAGAGGTGGTGGCGGTGCTGAAGGCGTGGGACGTGTACATCGAGTTGTCAACAAAAAAACACCCTCAGTCCTCGGTGCTGGTGGAGCGATTCAATGGCACACTCAAGGCAGCAACGGCCAAGACCACCTCTACGCATGGTATGGAGTGGGATAGGATGTTTCATGTGGTGGCTGCGGCGTACCGGTTTCTAGTGAAGTCATGAACCAAGTTCAACTCGTTCTATCTCACCTGCATAAGGGAGGCCAATCTCAACCTCCTAGTAAGCAAGTGTTTGGGGAACAGGATCTTAGTGAAGCTACGCCATGGCAAGTGGTGAAGTACGTTATTGAGCGTGCAGCACATGTGCAAGTAATAATCTCTTAGGTGTGGCAAAACAGTGATCGGACACAAGTGAGCCAATGCAAGAAGTACAACAAGTCGAGGCTCGTCCCCGCATAGGCAAAGAAGGATAAGCTCGGCACCATGGTGTTGTGGAACTGTGTCCAAGGGTGAGGACGCAGAAGAACTGAACATGCGGACTTTGGCAGGTGGCAGAGATCTATCCACAATTTCATGTGAGGCTCGTGGGTGACAGACAGGGATATGGCTTTGTGGCCAGCCTCAAGGACTGCTACCCTATGACACAGACTTACCTTTGATACCAATGGATCAGTACCATTGCACCGAGCAAGCAGATGTGGGAGAGGTTGAGGGAGTAAAACAAGAAGACAGCATTGGGAGGAAGAAGAAGGATTTTTTGGAGTAAGAAGCAACAAGGGGCGGACGGGCCAGAAGGAGTAGAAGTGGAGGAGGAGGCTGAAGTTGGAGACGAAGAGCCAAGGGTGGAGGATGTGGAGGGGAGCTTGCCTCTCCGTCAATACCTCTCGACTGGTGAACCTACTCCAGGTGGAATACACAGACGCTACAATAACGAGGACGAGGGGTCGGGAGGTGGAGCACAGAAGGAAGGTGGGCGACATGATATGACATTACGAGAGGACGTTGGGACCATGGTTGGGACACCAGTAGCCATGTCCACCATGGCAAGCCAGGTTGCAGAATCTACACCAATTACACTAGTGAAACAGAAGGAAGGAGAAAGGCAGTACAAGGGGGAGAAGCTAACTGTGACGAAGAAAAAGAAGACTGCCGAGATGGGAGCACAGGTGCTAGAGACAATCTTCATTTTGGAAACCCCAGACTGAGGACCCGCAAAGACCATGTCGACCTCATCGACTCTCGCAAACAAGCAGTACTAGCAACGGTATCGATAGTCATAGCCGCTAAAGTGGGCAGAGAAAGGGCAGTAGTGCCTACAGGAATGGCGACGCTAGCAGCGGTCCCTGCCATGGTCATAATAGCGACCCCGACAACAACAACGACAACGTTGGCAGTAGGGGCAGCAGGAGCCAAGGACGATACCTGATGGACGAAGGTGAAGGACAAGGAAGCACACAGAGGACAAACAAGAGGTAACAACAAGGAGAAGGCGGACGAGGGAGAGAATGTCAAGAAAAAGAGAGGAAGGAGGGAGACGGCACCAGTGGTGCACTGCCCGCCAATGAGTAGCAGAATGGACATGAGAGGAAGTGCCTAACTGAAGGCATCCCAAGGAGAGCACCATGGAGGGGTTGAAGAGTAGACAGGGGTGTCTACTAGGTCTTGGTTTTGATGCAGGGTGGCCTCTATGGTGCCAATGCTTTTCCCGTGAAAAAAATGGGTAGTCTCCTGGAGGCTATGGGAGGAGGAGTAACAACGGATAGTGGTGAAAGGGATAGAAGAGGGGAAGGAGTCCAAAGTAGAGAAGAAGAATACTTCCAAGAGCTGCGTAGCAGGTCCTTTGTGACGAGGAAGTTACACTTGTAACCAAAAAAAAGATAGATGAGAAAATAAGGTGACTCAAGAGAAATTATTGGCGTCATTGGCAGTGGCAAAGTCGCTTACATTGGAAGGGCGAGATGAGTCAGGAAGTTTCGGGCAAGGGATGAGGCTTTTCTAGGGATATTAAGCAGTACAGGCTTGTGTGAAAGTTCAGTTTGGATATCCCCACGTATGTGTCTTGGTGAGATTTATCCAACGTAATTTACAATGCTGAATTCGGAGCTCAAACAATTGAGTTGCGGCCGGGGAACTGAATTGACCATAATGGTAGCGTGGCATTGTGTTTTTAGGGGTTCGTAACTTTGACAAGGCATAACTTGGTAGAGACTTGGCCGATTTTTACTTGCAACCAGTTCATGAGATGCGCCTACTCAATATCTATCCAACGCACCTATCGGCACCAAAAACCGAGTTAGAACGACTAAGTTACGCAAAAGTGACCCAGGTGACCATTACGGTGACATGGCATTGTGTTTGCTATGAATGTCCAGCGCATTCGAGCTATAAAAAGGGCGGTGGTGACGGTGGAAAAACGGACTTCACTCGCCAAAATCACAAGAAACGTGAAGTGATGCGAGGTACACATGATGGAGGCATGTCATTGTGTCTCGCGCGCACTTTGTGTGGACGCGAGTGGTAAGAGGGGAAAAAGAAGCGACTTGGGTTCGTTGCGAGGAAGTTTGTGATTGGGAAGCTTGACACTGATGGGTCGCGACTTTGTGCCTACCGCACGCGCCATTTGACGGGTGACACAAGGTGACCGTAATAGAGTCGCGGCATTGTGTTGAGTGTGTGTTTCGGCGGGTTCCAAAGCATGAGAAGCACGAGGAGACAGATCTCACAAACGTGCCACAGAACCATATAAGAGAGGACACTATTATGCGTACTGAAAACTAGCAAGTGTGAACTCGCTAAGAGGACCGGCAAGAGGGAAGAAGGATTAGAAGAATTTTGTTGAGCGCAAATCAATGCGCATGAGGGGCAATAGTGGGAAGTAGTTATTCATTTATGGTACAAAAAGAAGGCGAGTGCAAATGAGATGCAAGTGAGGCGCCATTGAAAGGAGGTGACATGGCTGCGGGATTTTAAACATAGACGCGACAAAGAGGGTCAAGCGCGACTCATAATCACGTCGTAGAGCGGACAAGAGAGTCAAAGTGAGACAGGAAGCAACGTGTGACCCACAAGGGACAAGGGCGATGGGTAGATTATCTTGACACAAGCAAGGTTGCCGTCGCGACCCGATCAAAGTGACTATTTTTATAAGGCGAAATGTACTTTGCAAGTCTTGTGGCAAGGAGGAGAGCTGTTAGTAGAGACATATTCTTGCATTTAAAAAAAAAAGAGGAGGGACGTGAGAGGAGCACTCGCGAAGTGAATTTTAAAATGCAGAGGTGACAAAGCAGAGCTACAAGAGCGATAGGGGTCGCCGAGAGGAGGATGGAATCGGAAGGCTTATTTGGAAAAATGATGGTGAGAGAAGGGACGGTGGAAAAACAAGTGGAACTTTCGAAGAAACAAGAAAGGTGTCTTGTAAAGAGCAACCATTTGACTCAAGGCCGTCGCTAATTGTTTCTTGGAACCAAGACCGAGGATGCCGCTTAAAGGAGGGTAAGACGGAGAAGATGAAGCAAGCATTAGTAAAAAGGGATCGTGACGTCCCACGACTGTCAACCAGCCTGAGGCAACGGTCTAGAAAACGGGTTGTGATACAACGATTCCCACCAAGTGCTCTTGGTATTGCATCAAGAGATGATATCACCCTCAGGGCCAAGGTTCCACACTGAGCAATTCATAAGAATCACATCCTTGTACTGTGTCCTTAGCACCTGGTCACTTTCGCAGAAAAGAGCGAGCTCCTAGGACTTAGGCCAACCAATGCTTCTTTAGTGTCTGCCTCTTGTGGACAACTAAGTGAGGAGTCTCAAAGGTAAGAACTGTACTCAATGGCAGGCAATTGATGTTTCCTTATAGTCCTAGAGCTGGCCTCTAGCCTAGGTGCGCAATGGCTCCTTGGATGAGCAATTTTAGAGGCAATCTGGATTGCATTATTCCCCGTGCCTACATTGCACTCCCTGTGACTGCCAAGTGGCGCTAGCCACCAGCAAGGACCTTGGAATGTTCTAAGATGTCTCTTAGAATCTTCATGTCCCCCTTTTGGTCATAAAGAAAATTAGACACCGGGCTGGTATTTGCTCCAGTGACTTCTAGCTCCAGAGACTAACTCTGGAACGTCTACGCCAGATGGACTTGTCCTAGGTAGTATTTGCTGCCTACACTATCTAGATTAGACCAAGGGGACTTGCTCCAAAGGAGCAGTGCATGCCTTGTCTATCTGGACCAGACTCGGGGGACTGACGCCAAGGAAGCAGTACATGCCTCGTCCGTCCTGTACCTGTCAAGATATCAGCCATGGACAAGGAGCATATCAGGTCAACAACGATGTCAACTCAGCAAAGAGGAAGGCTGACTACAGCTTGAGACGGCTGCCCTCTTGTTGCACTTCCTTGAAAGCATTCAACGAGCGCTTTGGAAGAGCTACCGACCAAGAAATAATGCGAGCCGCATGACCAAATTCAAACCTAGAGGTGAAGAAGAAAAATGAAGCGTAGACTGTCACAGGATGGGAAAGTAGAGGAGGAGGGAAAAGATTCCTCAAGCAGTTTTGTTTGAGAGAATGTTAAGGTGGGAGTAGATACTAGTACTAGTCTTAGTTTCTATTTGAAATTGCTCGCTCTAGGAGGTACTCGTAGATGGCAAAGGGATTCAAATTCACGTAGCTGGATATAACTTTTTGACTAGTTGATGGTTTTGGATTGAAAAGAAGAATCGTACTTCGGTGGATTTGTGAGAGAGGCTGGGTATAGTCGTAAGGTGGAAGCAGCCATAGTACTCGGGATTCTTGGCGAGTGCGATTGCGCTCTGGTTGTCGACGCGCATAAAAACTGAAACAACTGCACTCCCACTCATCTCTGTCATGAGACGCTGAAGCCAAACTGCTTCCTTGGCTCCAAAGCTAGTAGAGACGTACTCAGCTTCCGCGCTTGAGGTGGCCACGACCACCTGGCGCTTGCTGCTCTAGCTGATGGCTCCACCATTCATGTGGAACACATGTCCAGAGATGGACTTACGGTCCTCAGGGTTTGAAGCCCTATCTGCATCTGTGTAGCATATGATGCTGTTGTCGTTGTTGTCGTAGGTGATGCTGATGTTGATGGTTCCAGAAAGGTAGCGGAAGATCCGCTTCACTGCCTTGTGGTGCTCAGGTCCGGGGTTTGCCATGTGCTGGCTCACAACGTTAACAGCCTGTGCGAGGTCCGGCCTTGTTGCCACCATCAGATATATGAGGCTGCCAACGGTGCTCTGGTACTTCTGCCGCTCAGCTGCATTTGCTTCTCTCTTAAAGCTCACGAGGTACTGCCGCGTCTCCAGCGGCATGCGGATGGGTGTTGCCTCCGCCATGCCGAACTGCTACAGGACGTCCTTGATGTAGCGACTCTGCTGTAGCGAGAGAGAGCGTGATTTGCGATCACGCGAGATCTGGATGCCGAGGAAGTATGACACGTCCCCGAGATCAGACATCTGGAAGCGCTCCTGCATGGCGTCCTTGAACTCCTGCAGTGCAGACATGCTGTAGGAAAGGAGGAGCATGTCATCCACATAGACAATGATAATGAGAATCTCATGCTCATACTACCAGTGATACACATTGTACTCACACTCACTGTGCGCAAACTCCATGCACTATAACGTCGCATCCAAGTTCTCGTTCCAAGCACGCGATGCTTGCTTGAGGCCGTACAGCGACTTCTGTAGCTTGCAAACCAGGTGCTCCTGGCCATCCATGACAAATCCCTCCGGCTGCTTCATGTAGATCTCCTCCTCCAAGTCACCATTCAAGAATGCTGTCTTGACATCCATGTCGTGAACCTCGAAGTCCTCAGCTGCTCCATAAGAGAGGAGCGTGCGCACAGAGGCCAACTTTGCAACAGGGGCAAAAGCTTCTGTTTAGTCGATATCCTCCTGCTGCGAGTAGCCCTTGGCGAACACCCTCGCCTTGTACTTTTCCAGGTTACCATCTGCTCCCCGCTTCTTCTTGAACACCCACTTGCTCTTGATCACCTTACGTCAAGGCGGACGCTCAGTCAGCTCCCATGTGCCGTTGTCCAGCTACGATTGTATCTCTTGCTACACGGCTTGCGCCCAATCTGCTGCATCCTGTGCAGTCATGGCCACCTTGTATGACGTTGGCTCATCTGAATCTGCTGCAACTGCAACGTTCATCTCTTCTGGTTTCTGCAGCATCCAGAAATGACCACGCTCACCAGGCTTGTAACGTACCCTAAGAGGGTACCTGCGACCTGGTACTAGTGCGTTAGCGGGCAGCTGGCATGGTGCTGGGGGCACAACTACTGTTGCTGGTAGTGCTCTATCTCCCTCCTCTGTTTCTGCCGATGAGCCTGTTGTATCTGCTGCATTAGACATGGGATAGTAGAGTGATTCTCCCACTATCATAATAGAGGAAGGATGAGGAGAGACTGGGTCTAGGAGGATTTTTGCTCCCACTGTCTCGTGAGCTACTGGTTCTGCTGCCTCTTCACATACAATGTTGGTACCAATGACGTTGCTCTCGTTTAAGATGACATCCCTGGAGATGATGACGTGGCCTGTACCCCTCTTGTAGAGGCGATAGGCCTTGCTTGCCATGTCGTAGCCAATCATCAGCATCTGTGCACTCTTTGCGTCCCACGTTTGCCGCTTCTCCTTTGGCACGTGCATGTGCGCCAAGCTGCCAAACGCGCGAAGATGACCCACGCTCCACTTCTTGCCGAACCACGCCTCGTACAGCGTCATCTGCTCTAGGACCTTGGTTGCCATACGGTTCTTGATGTACACCGCAGTGCTTACTGCTTCGGCCCAAAAATCGTAGGTGAGCCGAGCAGCGTGCAGCATGGAGCGCGCCGATTCAACGATGGTGCGATTGGCGTGTTCTGCTACACTGTTCTGCTGCAGCGAGTATGGCACGGTACGCTGCACCTTGATGCCAGCCGCTGCGAGGTAGTCCTGGAATTCCTTGCTCAGGTACTCTCTACCGCGATCGTTGTGTAGTGCCTTGATCTTCTTGCCAGTCTGGTTCTCCACCATGGCCTTGAACTCCTTGAACCTATAAAATCACTGGTTTTGGGAGGAAAGGAAGCCGACAGCATCGTAATGGTTGAAATCATCAATGAAGGTGAGAAAATACCTAAAGCCACCAAAACTCTGGATCTGCATCGGGCCACACAAGTCTGTGTGGACCAGCTCAAGCACCTCTTTCGGGCGCTCCCCTGCTCAAGAGAACGCCTCTCGGTGCTGCTTCCCCTCCAAACAGCCGATGCACAACTGCTGCTCAAAGCTAGAGATAGTAGGCAGCTCACGCACCATTTGCTTTGCTTGAAACTGCTACAAGGCGCGCATGCCGATTTGGCTGTAGCCCGCATGCCAAATCTCGCCATTTCTCGCCTGTACCACTATTGCAAGGCTGTGCTCACGCAGAATCCTGGTCGCCCCCTGCAGGCAGTACATATCGCCTTCTTTCACCGACTTGGCCAGCTCCTCTTCAGTTTCCTTGTCGAGGATGTAGCTATAATCATCATCAAAGACGACACGCAATCCTGTGTTGGTGAGAGAGGACACTAAGAGAAGGTTGGACGCAACATCAGGCACATACAGCACGCCATGGACGACTCCCACTTCAATGCCACACGGGTTCTACAACCACATCTCCACAATCCCAATCCCCTCAGCATACACCACCTGACCATCTCCAAAGCAATCGGACGAGAGGGAATGGGGAGCAGCTGCGTCAACCACTCCTTCTGATGTGTCAGTTTCTTGATACACCCCGAGTCCTTCTACCATGCCCGATCCGCCCTTTTCCTTCTGCGACATGTCAGACTTCGTCATGAAGAGGCGGTCGCGCACCTTCTTGGCGACGTTCATGTTGCCAAAATGGCGCACGCTAGTCTGGTTCTGCTGCTGCTGCTGCTGCTGGCATTGTTGTCATTGCTTCTACTGTTGTTGTGGAGATTGCTACTTTTGCTGCTGCTGATGCTCCTCCTTTTGGACCCTCTTAAGCTTGAAGCACTCTTTCTTGTAGTGCCTGTCTTTGTGGCAATAGATGCACTTGCCCTTCTTCTTACCTTTCTACTCCCCGGACTGCTGCTGATGCTGGTTGCGTGAGCCCATGGCCATGAAAGCTGCTTTAGTGCTGCTGCTGCTGCCATTGCGCTTTCCTGCATTGCAACGCATTTCTACCTACACCAAGTGCGTGCAGATGAAGACGAGGTCGAGAGTCGGCTGGTACTCCAACGTCTCTCGTACCGTGTAGTAGCTGGTTGGGAGTCCCCTCAGCAAGAGGAGGATGAAGCGCGTCTGTTCCACAGGGTTGCCGGCCGCTTTGAACAGCTTCGCCAGCGCCTTTGCCCTGTCCAGATATGCCTCCATCCCTTCACTACCCAGCATTTTTAGCGCCATCATCTTTTCCTCCAAAAGCATGAGGAATACAGGATCCTTGTTCTCATACTTCTTGCTCAACGTGTCCCACCCCTCCTTAGCAGTAGCCTTATCACTCACGTACTGAAGATGCAAGTTTCAGATGGTGTTGACAAGCAACCAGTAGGCGTGCTTGTCCTTCTTCTTACACTCCTCATACGCCACTAGTACAGCTGCAGAAGAACCCGCATCAGCTGCACCTTTTTGCGGCGTCTTCACCGCCACCACCTGTGCTGCGGTGATGCCTTTTGCCTATGGAACAGGAGCCGGCTCGTCGCCGCTCACCACCTCCCACAAACCCCTCTCCTCCAAAAGGAGGTGAGTGCGGATCTTCCGAAACGTGAAGTTGGCGTGTCCCTCCAGCCTCTCCAAAGGCTGGGCTGCTGTTACAACGCCAGCTACTACCATTTTGAGCCTTGGTGATGCTCAGCGCTGCCCTTGGATGGCGGCGCAACTCCTCCTACTACTGCTTCTGCCAGAAATCTGTTCGACAGAAAATGGACTGTAGATGCCAGCAGACTAGGAATTTGGAAAAATCGGGCCCACCACTAAAACATTCAGCTTAAATCCTTTCAGGTCGATCCATAAACCAGGGTCATCAAGAGGGGATTTTGAAAGATATGCTCTCCTGAAAATAGGGTATGCTCTGCTCCTATGCCAACTCAGATCAGCCAGCTTGTAAACAACGTTTCTCCCTATCGAATAAGTGGAATGTGAATATTTATGCACCAATCGAAAGCTTAGGAAAAATAGTATAATTCGCATGTGCCACTTTTTAAGTGTGACAAAGAAACAAGAGAGTTATGGTTATCACAAGGCGACAGTCTTACTCACAAAAAAGAGTGTTGCCCTGGCCGACCTTGTTTTGACCATAACTCTCAATCCGACGTTTGGGATTTTGCGATTCTGGGCTTGTTTGAAAGCTTGCCTCTTGAACTTGACAATCTAGTACTGGATTGTCAAATCTGGTGAAGATTTGATCCCAACCTGTCACTATCAAAGTGACGGCCTGTGCTGGCTGAAAGTGGCAGAACTTGATTCTGATACCAAATATTGGATCTGGAGGAGGGAGGGAGCCTTGGAGCAGCGAGCATATATGATTGGAAGGGCATCACTTGCGCTGAAGAATGGTTGTTCAATCACTCAAAATGATGGAGTACATATAGAGCTAGAGCTTGGGCAAGTGAGCCCTCTCACAAGCCACACCACTTAGCCATGGAGGCTAAGACTCACAAACCAGAGTCCATAATCTCACACAAGGGAGGAAATCAGCCTAGCAATTAGGCTGACCACTCACACACGACCTAGAGAGCTAGAGAATGCTCTCATGGGACACTCGTAGTGGTCACATAACCCACAAACCCATGGAGAATCGCCATGTGTCCATGGCTAGCACACAAAGATCTCACTTCACGTAAAAAGTAAGGAGAGGTACCTTTATCCTAGTAAAGCACACTCTGACAAGGCAATCCTAAGACCAAGGGCCTTTTTGGATATTTCTCCCATCAGGTCTTGACCCTGGACCTCTTGCTTTTTTCTTTTGTCAGGCTAAGGCATGGAGCCATCACCCATGCCCACCCAGACATCGACGGTCCATGACGCCCAAAACATCGAAAATTCACATCTCCCAATCCGACCGTTGGATCGGCCTCAAACTTGGACCGTAGACATCTTGGCACCTAATCTTTCCAATTGTAAAGTGTGATTGACGATCGGAGCACGCATCTCATACTTTCCTGGAACTTGCTCCTATGGACCTTAAACTGAGCCGGATGGCTCCTTTTCCAACAATCTCCCACTTTGCCGTAGTCAGAGTGGGCTGAGTCCACATGCCTTCATGCAGAACTGCTGCTTCTCACGGGTCACTGGCTTGGTGCAAAAATCAGCGACCTGCTTTCTTGTTGGAGTAAATTCCAGCTTGATAGCACCCTCCCGCACCATGTGCCTGATGAATTGATATGCAATGTCAATGTGCTTGGTACGTGCATAGTGCTCAGGATTCTTGGCGAGTGCGATTGCGCTGAGGTTGTCGACGAGCATAGAAACTGGAACTGCTGCACTCCCACTCATCTCTGCCATGAGGCGATTAAGCCAAACTACTTCCTTGGCTCCAAAGCTGAGAGAGACGTACTCATCTTCCGTGCTTGAGGTGGCCACGACCACTTAGGGCTTGCTGCACCAGCTGATGGCTCCACCATTCATGTGGAACACATGTCCAGAGATGGACTTACGGTCCTCAGGATTTGAAGCCCAATCTGCGTCTGTGTAGCCTATGATGGTGTTGTCGTTACCGTTGTAGGTGATGCCGATATTGATGGTTCCAACAAGGTGCTCAGGTCCGGGGTTTGCCATGTGCTAGCTTACAGCGCTAACAGCCTGTGCGAGGTCTAGCCTGGTTGTCACCATTAGGTCTATTTGGCTGCCGACGGCGCTCTGGTACTTCTGCCGCTCAGCTGCATTTGCTTCTCCATTCAAGCTCACGAGGTACTACCGCGTCTCCAGCGGTGTGCCGATGGGTTTTGCCTCTGCCATGCCGAACAGCTACAGGACGTCCTTGATGTAGCGATTTAGCGAGAGAGAGCTTGATTTGCGATCACGCGAGATGTGGATGCCGAGGAAGTATGACACGTCCCCGAGATCAGACATCTAGAAGCGATCCTACATGGCGTCCTTGAACTCCTGCAGTGCAGACATGCTGTTGGAAAGGACGAGCATGTCATCTACATAGACAATGATGATGAGAATCTCATGCTCATGCTGCCAGCGATACACGTTGTAGTCACACTCACTACGCTCAAACCCCATGCACTGCAATGCCGCATCCAACTTCTGGTTCCAAGCACGCGACGCTTGCTTGAGGCCGTACGACTTCTGCAGCTTGCAAACCAGGTGCTCTTGGCCATCCATGACGAACCCCTCCGGCTGCTCCATGTAGACCTCCTCCTCCAAGTGACCATTCAAGAATGCCATTTTGACATCCATGTGGTGAACCTCGAAGTCCTCAGCTGCTGCATAAGAGAGGAGCGTGTGTACAAAGGCCAACTTTGCAACAGGGGCAAAAGTTTTTGTGTAGTCGATGCCCTCCTACTGCGAGTAGCCCTTGGCGACTACCCTCGCCTTGTACTTTTCCAGGTTACCATCTGCTCCCTGCTTCTTCTTGAACACCCACATGCAGTTGATCACCTTACATCTAGGCGGACGCTCAGTCAGCTCCCATATGCCGTTGTCTAGCTGCGACTGTATCTCTTGCTGCACGGCTTACACCCATTCTGGTACATTCAGTGCAGTCATGGCCTCCTTGTATGACGCTGGCTCATTTGAATCTGCTGCAATGCAACGTTCATCTGTTCTGGTTTCTACAGCATCTAGAAATGGCCACGCTCATCAGGCTTATAACGCATCCTAAATGGGTACCTACGACCTGGTGCTGGAGCGTTAGTAGGCGGCTGGCGGGATGCTGCTGGCACAACTGCTGCTGCGGGTAGTGCTCCATCTCCCTCCTCTGTTTCTGCCAATGAGGCTGTTTTATCTGCTGCATTAGACATGGGAGAGTAGAGTGATTCTCCCACTGTCATAGTAGAGGAAAGATCATGAGAGATTGGGTCTGGGAGGATTTCTGCTCCCACTGTCTCGTGAGCTGCTAGTTCTGCTGCCTCTTCACATACAATGTTGGTACCAATGACGTTGCTCTCGTTGAAGATGACATCCCTGCAGATGATGACGTGGCCTGTATCCCTTTCGTAGAGGTTATAGGCCTTGCTTGCCACGTAGTAGCCAATCATCAGCAGCTGCGCACTCTTTGCGTCCTTCTTTTGCCGCTTCTCCTTTGGCACGTGCATGTGCGCCAAGCTGCCAAACGCGCGAAGATGACCCACGCTCGCCTTCTTGCCAAACCACGCCTCGTACGGCGTCATCTGCTCCAGGATCTTGGTTGCACTGCGGTTCTTGATGTACACCGCAGTGCTTACTGCATCCGCCCAAAAATCGTAGGTGAGCCGAGCCGCGTGCAGCATGGAGCGCGCCAACTCAACGATGGTGCGATTGACGCGTTTTGCTACGCCGTTCTGCTGCGGCGAGTATGGTGCGGTACGCTGCGCCTTGATGTCAGCTGCTGCGAGGTAGTCCTAGAACTCCTTGCTCAGGTAATCTCCACCGTGATCGCTGCGTAGCGCCTTGATCTTCTTGCCAGTCTGGTTCTCCACCATGGCCTTGAACTCCTTGAACCTGTCAAACCACTGGTCCTGGGAGGAAAGGAAGCACACAGGATTGTAACGGCTGAAATCATCAATGAAGGTGAGAAAATACCTAAAGCCACCAAAATCTGGATGTGCATCGAGTCTCACAAGTCTGTGTGGACCAACTCGAACACCTCCTTCGTGCGCTCCCCTGCTCAAGAGAATGTCTCCCAGTGCTGCTTCTCCTCCAAACAGCCGATGCACAACTGCTGCTCAAAGTTAGAGATGGTAGGCAGGTCACGCACCATTTGCTTTGGTTGAAACTGCTGCAAGGTACGCATGCCGATGTGGCCGTAGCGCGCATGCCAGATCTTGCCATCTGTCGCCTGCACCACTGTTGCAAGGCTCTCCTCATGCGGGATCCTGGTCGCCCATAGCAGGCGGTACATATCGCCTTCTTTCACCGACTTGGCCAACTTCTCTCCTGTTTCCTTGTCAAGGATGTAGCCATAATCATCAACAAAGACGACGCGCAATCCTGTGTTGGTGAGAGAGGACACTAAGAGAAGGTTGAACGCAGCATGAGGCACATACAACACGCCATGGAACACTCCCACTTCAATGCCACGCGGGGTCTCCAACCACATCTCCACAATCCCAATCCCCTCAGCATACACCACCCAATCATCTCCCAAAGCAATCGGACGAGGGGGAATGGAGAGCAGCTGCGTGAACCACTCCTTGTGGTGCGTCAGACTCTTGGTACACCCCGAGTCCTTCTACCACGCGAGATCCGCCTTCTCCTTCTACGAGATGTGAGACTTTGCCATGAAAAGGCGGTCGCGCACTTCCTTGGCGACGTTCATGTTGCCAAAATGGCGCACGCTAGTCTGGTTCTGCTACTGCTGCTGCTGCCGGCGTTGTTGTGATTGCTACTGCTATTGTTGTGGAGATTGCTGCTTTTGCTGCAGCTAATCCTCCTCCTTTTGGTCCCTCTTAAACTTGAAGCACTCTTTCTTGTAGTGCCCCTCTTTCTGGCAATAGTGGCACTTGCCCTTCTTCTTGCCTCTCTGCTGCCCGAACTGCTGCTGATGCTGGTTGCGTGAGCCCATGGCCATGAAATTTGCTCCACTGTTGCTGCTACCGCCATTGCGCTTTGCTACATTGCGATGCATTTCTACCTACACCAAGTGCGTGCAGATGAAATCGAGGTCGAGAGTCGGCTGGCACTCCAACGTCTCTTGTACCGTGTCGTAGCTGGTTGGGAGTCCCCTTAGCAAGAGGAGGATGAAGCGCGTCTCTTCTCCAAGGTTGCCGGCCGCTTTCAACTCCTTCGCCAGCTCCTTTGCCCTGTCCAGATACGCCTCCGTCCCTTCACCACCCTGCATTTTCAGCCCCATCATCTTTTCCTCCCAAAACACGAGGAATGCAGGATCCTTGCTGTCATACTTCTTTCACAACGTGTCCCACCCCTCCTTTCCAGTAGCCTTGTCACTCACCTACTTGAAGATGCGAGTTGGAGATGGTGTTGACAAGCAACCTGTAGGCTTGACAATCCTTCTTCTTCCACTCCTCATATGCCGCTCGTACAGCTGCAAAAGAACCCGCATCAGCTGCATCCTTTTGTAGCGTCTTCCCCGCCACCACCTGCGCTGCGGTGATGCCTTTTGCCTGTAGAACTAGAGCCGGGCCGTCGCCGCTCACCACCTCCCACAAGCCCCTCTCCTCCAAAAGGAGGCGGGTGCGGATCTTCCCAAACGTGAAGTTGGCGCGTCCCTCCAGCCTCTCCAAAGGCTGGGCTACTGTTACAATGCCAGCTGCTGCCATTTTGAGCCTTTGTCATGCTCTGCACTACCCTTGGATGACAGCGCTATCCCTGCTTCTGCTGCTACTTCTGCAAGAAAACTGTCTGACAGAATTGGACTGTAGATGAAAGAAGACTGGGAATTTGGAAAAATCAAGCCCACCACTGGAACATTCAGCTCAAAACGTTTCAGATCGACCCATAAAACAAGGTCATCAACAGGGGATTTTAAAAGATATGCCCTCTTGAAAACAGGGTATGCTTCTGCTCCTTTGCCAACTAAGACCAGCCAGCTTGTTGCACCAATCAAAAGCTTAGGAAAAATACTACAATTCTCATGTGCCACTTTTTAAATTTGAAAAAGAAATGAGAGAGTTATGGTCCTTACAAGGCGATAGTCTTACTCATAGTGAAGAGTGTAGCCTTGGCCGACCTCGTTTTGACTATAACTCTCAATCCGACGGTTGGATCTTTACGATTTTGGGCTCGTTGGAAAGCTTGTGTCTTCAACTTGAAAATCCTCTGGTAGATCATCAAATCTGGTGAAGAGTTGACACCAACCAGTCACTCTCAAAGTGACGGCCTGTGCTGGCTGAAAGTGGCAGAACTTGGCTCTGATACCAAATGTTGGATCTGGAGGAGAGAGGGAGCCTTGGAGCAGCGAGCATGTATGATTGGAAGGACATCACTTGTGCTGAAGAATGGTTGTTCAATCACTCAAAATGATGGAGTACATATAGAGCTAGAGCTTGGGCAAGTCAGCCCCCTCACAAGCCACACCACTTAGCCATGGAGGCTAAGGCTCACATACTAGAGTCCATAATCTCACACAAGGGAGGAAATCAGCCTAGCAATCAGGCTGACCACTCACACACGACCTAGAGAGCTAGAGAATGCTCTCATGGTACACTCCTAATGGTCACATAACCCACAAACCCATGGAGAATCGCCATGTGTCCATGGCTAGCACACAAGGATCTCACTTCACCTAAAAAGTAAGGAGAAGTACCTTTATCCTAGTCAGCACACTCTGATAAGGCAATCCTAAGACCAAGGGCCTTTTTATATATTTCTCCCATGAGGTCTTGACCCTGGACCTCTTGCCTTTTTCTTTTCTCTGGCTAAGGCATGGAGCCATCACCCATGCCCACTCAGACATCGACGGTCAATGACCCCCGAATTTTCGAAAATTCATATGTCGCAATCCGACCGCTGGATTGGCCTCAAACTTGGACCGTAGAGGTTTTGGCTCCTGATCTTTCCTGTGGTGAAGTTGGATCAATGATCGGAGCAGGCATCTGGTACTTTCGTGGAACTTGCTCCTATGGACCTGAAACTGAGCCGGATGGCTCCTTTTCCAACAACACAGAGCACCATGTAGGCAAGGGGGATGATGCAATCCAGATTGCCCCCTTAGTGGCTCACCCAAGGAGCCAGTGCGGGCCTAGGCTAGAGGTTGGCTCTAGGAATATAAGAACCTTTCAGTTGCCTGTGATTAAGTACATTTCTTACCTTTGAGACTTGTAACAGAGTTGTCTACCATGTTGACCTGCTATACTCCGTGTCCATGGCTGATATTTTGACAGGCATAGGACAGACTACGCATGAACTCCTCCATTATATCAAGTTTCTAGAGTCTGGTCTAGATAGACAAGACATGCACTGCTCCTTTGGAGCATCTCCCTTTGGTCTAGACTAGATAGCATAGCGAGCAAAAAATACCTAGGACAACTCCTTGTGGCTTAGATGTTCCACACTTGGTTTCTAGAGCGAGAGATCACCGGGTCAAATCCTAGCCCAGTGACTAATTCTCTTTGTGACCAAAAGGGGGATAGGAAGGTTCTAAGAGAAATCTTGGAACATTCCAAGGTCCTTCCTCGTGGCTCGTGCCACTTGGCGGTCAGAGGGAGTGCCATGTAGGCAAGGGGGATGATATAATCTAGATTGCTCCTAAAGCAGCTCATCCAAGGAGCCAGTACGCACCTAGGCTAGAGGCTGGCTCTAGGACTAAAAGAACCTGTCAGTTACCTTTCATTAAGTATATTTCTTACCTGTAAGACTCCTAACAGAGTTGTCCACAAGAGGTAGACACTAAAGAAGCATTGGTTGGTCTAAGCCCCTGGAGTTCACTCATGCAAAAGTGACCATGTGCTTAGGACACAATACACGGAAGTGATTCCTTTGAAATACTTAGTGTGGAACCTTTGCTCTGAGGGTGACATCATCTCTTCGTTACAATACCAAGAGCGGTCGGTAAGAACCATTGTGTTGGAACCCTTTTTCAAGACCTATGCCTCAAGCAGGTGTATTAAGGGTTATGGGCCCACACAGACTACATTTAAGGTACGTTGACGCACACGCTCTTGCCCTCTTTGTCTTGCAGCGCGTATTAGCTCCATCAGCTATATCTGCTCCATGAGCTCCATGAGCTCGACCAAGTGCTGGCACTTAGCGAACAAGGGCCAAGGATAAGCTCTACCCTTGGAGGTACAACCCTTGGGCCCTAACCAAGATAAGCTCTGCCCTTGGAGGCACAATCCTGTTGGGAAAGGAGCCATCCGGCACAATTTCAGGTCCACAGAAGCAAGTTCCAGGAACGTACAAGATGCCTATTCCTATTGTCGATCTGACTTCACCATTGGAAAGATCAGGTGGTAAAATATCTACGGTCCAAGTTTGAGGCCGATCTAAGAGTCGGATTGGGAGATATGAATTTTCAAAGTTTGGGGAGTCATCGACCGCCGATATCCGGTTCACGCAACTGCTCTCCATTCCCCCCCGTCTGATTGCTTTGAGTGATGATCGAGTGGTGTATGCTGAGGGGATTGGGATTGAGGAGATGTGGTTGGAGACCCCGTATGGCATTGAAGTGGGAGTGTTCCATGGCGTGCTATATGTGCCTGATGCTGCGTTCAACGTTCTCTCAGTGTCCTCTCTCACCAACACAGGATTGCGCTTCGTCATTGATGATGATTATGGATACATCCTTGACAAGGAAACAGGAGAGGAGTTGGCCAAGTCGCTGAAAGAAGGTGATATGTACCGCCTGGTGGGGGCGACCAAGATCTCGAGTGAGCAGAGTCTTGGAGCACTGGTGCAGGCGACAGATGACGAGTTCTGGCATGGGCGCTATGGCCACATCGGCATGCACACCTTGGAGCAGCTTCAAGCAAAGCAGATGGTTGGTGACCTACCTACCATCTCTAACTTTGAGCAGCGGTTGTGCATCGGCTGTTTGGAGAAGAAGAAGCATCGGGAGGCGTTCTCTGGAGGAGGGGAGCGCACAAAGGAGGTGCTCGAGCTGGTCCACACAGACTTGTGTGGCCCGATGTAGACCCAGAGTCTTGGTGGCTCTAGGTATTTTCTCACCTTCATTGATGATTTCAGCCGTTATAGTGCTGTGTACTTCCTTTCCTCCAAGGACCAGTGCTTTGACAGGTTCAAGGAGTTCAAGGCCATGGTGGAGAACCAGACAAGCAAGAAAACTAAGGCGCTACGCAGCGACCGCGGTGGAGAGTACCTGAGCAAGGAGTTCCAGGACTCGTAGAAACAGGCATCAAGGCGCAACGAATGGCGCCATACTCGCCGCAGCAGAACAGTGTAGCAGAATGTGCCAACCGTACCATTGTGGAGTCGGCGCGCTCCATGTTGCACGTAGCTCGGCTGACCTGCGACTTCTGGGCTGAAGCCGTGAGCACTGCGGTCTACATCAACAACCGCAGTCCAACTAAAGCGCTCAAGCGAATGACGCCGTACCAGGCGTGGTTCGGCAAGAAACCGAGCGTAGGTCATCTTGGAGCATTTAGCAGCTTGGCGTACATGCACGTGCCCAAGGAGAAGCGGCAGAAATGGGACGCAAAGAGTGCGCAGATATTGATGATTGGCTATGACATGGCAAGGAAGGCCTATCGTCTTTTCGAGAGGGATACAGGCCACGTCATCATCTCTAGGGACGTCGTCTTTAACGAGAGTTACGTGATCGGCACCAACATTGTCTGTGAAGAGGTAACAGAACCAGCAGCTGACGAGACAGTGGGAGCGGAAATCCTTCGTGACCTAGTCTCTCTTGATCCGTCCTCTATTGTGAGAATGGGAAAATCACTCTACTCTCCCATGTCCGATGCAGCAGATATAACAGCCTCATCCATAGAAGCATAGAAGGGAGATGTAGCACCACCAGCAGCACCAGTTGTACCAGCAGCACCGCGCGAGCCGCCCGCTAACGCTCCAGCACCAGGTCGCTGGTACCCTCTTAGGGTGCGTTAAAATCTTGGTGAGCACAGCCATTTCTGGATGAAGTTGTAGTAGATTCAGATGAGCCAACGCCATACAAGGAGGCCATGGCTGCACCGTATGCAGTAGATTGGGCGCAAGCCGTGTAGCAAGAGATACAATCGTAGCTGGACAACGGTAGTGGCAGCTGACTGAGCGTCCACCTGGACGTAAGGTGATCAAGTGCAAGTGGGTGTTCAAGAAGAAGCGGGGAGCAGATGGTAACCTGGAAAAGTACAAGGGGAGGCTGGTTGCCATGGGCTACTCGTAGTAGGAGGGCATCGACTACACAGAAACATTTGCCCCTGTTGCAAAGTTTGCCTCCGTGCGCACGCTCCTCTCTTATGCAGTAGCTGAGGACTTAAAGGTTCACCACATGGATGTCAAGACGGCATTCTTGAATGGTGACTTGGAGGGGGAGATCTACATGGAGTAGCCGGAGGGGTTCGTCATGGATGGCCAGGAGCACTTGGTTTGCAAGCTGCAAAAGTCGCTGTACGGCCTCAAGCAAGCGTCGCGTTCTTGGAATCAGAAGTTGGATGCGGCATTGTAGTGCATGGGGTTTGAGCTTAGTGAGTGTGAATAGAGCGTCTATCGCTGGCAGCATGGTGATTAGGTACTCATCATTATCGTCTATGTGGATGACATACTCCTCCTGTCCAACAGCATGTCTACACTGCAGGAGTTCATGAGCGCTTCTAGATGTCTGATCTCGGGGAGGCATTATACTTCCTCGGTATCGAGATCACGCGTGACCGCAAGTCACGCTCTCTCTCGTTGTAGCAGAGCCGCTATATCAAGAATGTTTTGCAACGGTTTGGAATGGCAGACGCAAAACCCATCTGCACGCTGTTGGAGACGCAGGAGTACCTCGTGAGCTTCAATGGAGAAGCAAATGTAGCTGAGCTGCAGAAGTACCAGAGCGCCGTCGGTAGCCTCATGTACATGATGGTGGCAACCTGGCCAGACATTGCATAGGCTGTTAGCGCTATGAGCCAGCACATGGCAAATCCCGGACTTGAGAACTAGAAGGCAGTGAAGCGGATCTTTCGGCAACCTTGCTGGAATCATCAACATCCGCATCACCTACAACGGCAACGTCAACACCATCATCGGCTATACAGATGCAGATTGGGTTTTAAACCCTGAGGATCGTAAGTCCATCTCTGGACATGTGTTCCTCATGAATGGTGGGACCATTTGCTGGTGCAGCAAGCGGCAGGTGGTCGTGGCCACCTCAAGCACGGAAGCTGAGTACGTCTCTCTCAGCTTTGGAGCCAAGGAAGCAGTTTGGCTTCAGCATCTCATGGCAGAGATGAGTGGGAGTGTAGTAGTTCCAGTTCCTGTGCGCGTCGACAACTTGAGCGCAATCGCACTCGCCAAGAATCCTGAGCAACATGCACGTACCAAGCACATTGACATCGCATATCACTTCATCAAGCACATGGTGCAGGAGGGTGCTATCAAGCTGCAGTTTACTCCAACTAGCAAGCAGATTGCTGATTTCTGCACCAAGCCACTGATCCGTGAGAAACAGCAGCTTTGCATGAAGGCATGTGGACTCAGTCCACTCTGACTGCGGCAAAGTGGGAGATGATTGGGAAAGGAGCCATCCGGCTCAGTTTCAGGTCCACAGGAGCAAGTTCTAGGAAATTACCAGATGCCTACTCTGATTGTCGATCCAACTTCACCATTTGAAAGATCAGGTGAAAAAATGTCTACGGTCCAGGTTTGTAGCCGATCCAATGGTCGGATTGGGAGATATGAATTTTTGAAGTTTCGGGGGTCATCGACGGCTGATATCCGGGTGGCTTTGGGTGATGGCTCCATGCCTTAGCCTGAGAAAAGAAAAAGGCAAGAGGTCCAGGGTCAAGACCTGATGGGAGAAATATCCAAAAAGGTCCTTGGTCTTAGGATTGCCTTGTCAGAGTGTGCTGACTAGGAAAAAGGTACCTCTCCTTACGTTTTAGGTGAGATGAGATCCTTGTGTGCTAGCCATGGACACATGGCGATTCTCCATGAGATTGTGGGTTATGTGACTACTAGGAGTGTGCCNGAAAAATGTCTACGGTGTAAGTTTGTAGCCGATCCAATGGTCGGATTGGGAGATATGAATTTTTGAAGTTTTAGGTGTCATCGACGGCCGATATCCGGGTGGCCATGGGTGATGGCTCCATGCCTTAGCCTGAGAAAAGAAAAAGGCAAGAGGTCCAGGGTCAAGACCTGATGGGAGAAATATCCAAAAAGGTCCTTGGTCTTAGGATTGCCTTGTCAGAGTGTGCTGACTAGGAAAAAGGTACCTCTCCTTACGTTTTAGGTGAGATGAGATCCTTGTGTGCTAGCCATGGACACATGGCGATTCTCCATGAGATTGTGGGTTATGTGACTACTAGGAGTGTGCCATGAGAGCATTTTCTAGCTCTTTAGGTCGTGTGTGAGTAGTCAGCCTGATTGCTAGGCTGATTTCCTCCCTTGTGTGAGATTATGGACTCTAGTGTGTGAACCTTAGGCTCCATCTCTAAGTGGTGTGGCTTGTGAGAGGGCTGACTTGCCCAAGCTCTAGCTCTATATGTACTCCATCATTTTGAGTGATTCAACAACCATTCTTCAGCACAAGTGATACCCTTCCAATCACTCATGCTCGCTGCTCTGAGGCTCCCTCTCTCCTCCACATCCAACAAACCCTGAGTTCGCTACTGTGCATTGTTCTCTGTTTGCCGGTGATCAAAGGCTAAGGGGTAATAGACGCATGTGCACATTCTAAACTGGTAGCAGACAACAGCCTAGATTGGCCTCAACAAAGCAGAGAAGGCTAGAAGCGGAGAAGTAGTAGGACAACACTCGTGATGCCCACTCTTGAGCTGGTCAACGGTGGGATGTCAAGTTCACAGGGTTTGGTTTTCCCTTGTGGAAGTGGCAATTTGAGATTCTCATGAGGGTGTATGGCTACTTAAAGATGTTTATTGGACAAGAGGTTGTACCTCCAAAAACAGATCATGGATATGAAGCGTGGTGTGTCTAGAATAACATGGTACTTACATGAGTCATAGCATGTCTACCTCCAAGGTGGCACACATACATCAAAGGCTTGTGAGAAGCTTACATGCTTACAAAGGATGAAAATCGCCTCTTCATCCTTCCAAAGCTGATTTCAATGAGGATGAGCGAGGGAGAGTCATTTCCAGACTTCTTGTAGCTGCAGCAGTTTGAAGGACCAAAATGAGCCGGAAAATCGAGACCAGCATTTATGCCATGATCCTCCTCATGGAGTTACCTTAAAGCTGGGGTCGTCTTTGGCGGCTGGAAGGAGGAGATTTGATTTATGAGGTAGTGTTCAAGTACGTGCACAACGAGACCATACGTCGCAAGGATAGTGAGGCTAATATTTCAGCCTTTGTTACACAGTACACTGGTCGTGGCAACAACTCCTCTTCTGGTCAGAGTAGCAGTGGAAGCGGTGGCGGTGGAGGAAAAGGCAATGGTGGTGGTAGAAGATTTCAAAACGTCCCGCAAAGTACCATAACTGTTATGAGAGCCGCCGGTCAAGGCCGTGATTACGTCATCATGCTGAGGTGAGATGTATGATTTGGTAATCCCACTGTATTCTACATGAAAAACCATGCAAAATCGACCCAAGAACCGGATCATTCCGTGCAAGGATGAGAAAGATACGGCCGTGCAAAGGTGGAAGGCGCACCTCCACAAAACAAGAGACATACCGGTTGGACCCCGAGCACGGCGGAGCGACTTTCTCGCCCACTGTAGTCGAAGCGCCCCTGGATGGACGTTTAGCCAACGAGGCAAGGTTCATTGGGGTCCATGGGCGCTTTGTGATGGCGGCTGGAGCTGCATTTGCAAGCAAAGGCGCTTTGGGTGGCCGTGACCCCCGTTTGCGGTACTACTAGCGGCCGTCACGCGTGGAGCATTCAAACAACCATAACTTAGCCGATTCTTCACGATTTGAGGCACTCTTTGGTCCGTTAGAAATCTCTCAGCTCGTACTACATGATGCATGTCTTATTTGCATGACTCTGCCTTGATTAAGGGCTTTGCAGCGCTGAGTAGATCTCGGCTGCCCTATAGGGGCTGGTACATAAGGAAGCCTAGGGATTGATCTAGGCATGCCAATCTTACCCAAAGACCATGTACATTGCCTTGTACTGATCTATCAAGTCTAAAGGATTATTTCCTTGTTTAACTCTCCTTGTTCTCCAAGCATGGCCTTGTACACGTCCATTCGGTCCTACAAGTCTTTCGCAGCGCACCTTGGTGCAAACATCGCCAGAGAGTTGCATGGCGCGAACCTCGGTCACTAGCAGCGGCCTTCTTGCTAGGAGAGGGTCGTGCGACATCTCAAAGGCTGGCCCACACACCAAGAGGTCGAGGATGGGAGGTTCATCCCAAGGGCTTGGCATGTGACCGTCACGCCCGGCGCCTCCCGGTTCACATTTGGTATCAGAGCACGTAAACGTTCGCTTGGTCTTTGCGCCAACCCAAGGGAGGCACCAGATCTGCCACGACTGCGTTTGGTCAGAATTTGTTCGTGACAACCAGAACCATGGCCGCAGCGGCATTTGACGAGGCCTACCTCATGGAGGAGATCTGGCGTGCTCTTGACGAGTTGCGTCAAGAGAACCAGCAATTGCGTGCAGAGGTTGAGGCGAGGTACATTGGCAAAGGGAGCAGTGCGTTGGGGGTGTTGCATTGGCATCCGCTCATGCCTTTTGGCGGCCCAAGCCAAAGGAGCCGGAGTTCTACACCGGCAAGGGCAGTGCGCGCAAGTGGCCATTCACGATGAACGAGAACTTCACGGCGTTGGGCGTTCCCGTGGGAGGATCCCACAAGACTGGAGTATCGCCTACGCTACTCCGGAGAATGGCACTATAGTGGTGGTCAGCATTGTGCCGGCGGAATGCCGTGGGTTGCCGGACAGGCTGGGGCTGGGACACGGTTTCAGCCACTATTGAGTCTACCGCTGGGGCGGGAAGTGCAGCTTGGTGCACGGGCGTTGACGGAGAAGCCAGAGACGTGGGAGCAGTTCGAGACAATGCTCTAGGCGCGTTTCGACCTCCTCAACGGCAGCTGGGTCGCACGTGTTAAGATCAAGCACGTCAAGTAAGGTGAATCAGACTAGGACTACACTACATGCTTCATGGCCTTGGTGGCGTAGATTGACGATCTCTTGGACGTGGAGGCATACGACCGCTACCACGTCGGCCTGAAGCTGCACGTCCAACGCAAACTCGCAGTGCTCGGGTTGTGGACCTTTGCGGGGTTGGTCTTGGCGGCGCAGTGGATCGACGCGGTAAGCTATAATGCGCGCTGGACCAGCTATGCAACTCAACCAGGAATGGAGCAGCCGCGTCAGGCTGTACCCATGGAGGTAGATGTAATCCAAGCCGGGCAGCGGGGTGCGGGCGGGCAACAAGGACCAAGAGGCTAGTGCAGGGTTTGTGGTGAGGAGGGTCATCGCAAGAGGGATTGCCCCAAGCGCAAGGCACAGCAGGGAAACGGGCAGCAGCAGTGAGGAGGGGACGACCTACTACTGCAAGTCTTTTGTCCGCAAAGGACGATACCAGCCCTGAAAGGCTTTTGCCAATTAAGGAGCTACCTCAAGTGCTATTGCGGAATGAGGGTGAGACTTGATAGTTTCCAGGGATCATCTTGGAGCTGGTTCTTGAGATTCCGGAGGGGAGTTTCAAGGATCGGAGGAAGCTACGCAGGTTGCTAGACGGCGGTGCAAGCCATAGCTTCTTTAACGTCAGGTTGGCGAAGAGGTTGGAGCTCGCACGGCAGCCGAGGACATCGGCCAAGGCGCGACAGGTGTCCAGAGTGGTGGAGTGCGGCAGGCCTCTCGTCAAGCACAAGGTCAATATGGGTGAGTTGAAGTACAACATGGAGTTGTACACTTGCCTGATGGATGACTACGATTGCTTGATCGGCCGGGATTGATTGCACGGTTGGAATTCGGAGGTGGATTGGAGGTGCAACCAGGTGGTCGTGAAGGCGGGCGGGAAAAACATCACTTTGCCTTTGTGGTGGGGTGAGGAGAAGGAGTCCGGAGTGGCAAAGGCGAGGAAGTAGCTGCGCGTCATCAACTTGGAGCAACTGAGGCGGTGCAAGTGCAAGGTTGACCTGGTTTACTTGGCATGGGTGCGTCCAGAACAAGCAGCAGAGCAGCACATTGCAATGGTTGAAGCAGCGGAGGGGCAACCGATGGAAGGCGTAGGGGCTACAGAGTTGCCTCCTAGTGTTCGGAAGGTGCTCAAGGAGTTTGAGGACGTTTTTCCGGAGGAATTACCAAAGGGGCTGCCCCGCGGCGCGACATCGACCACAAAATCGAGGTGGTACCAGGTTCATCACCAACAGTGCGGTCTTACTACGGCATGAGCGACCCGCAGCTTGCGGAGCTCAAGAAGCAGTTGGGGGAGTTGGATGAGCAAGGTTTAATTCGACCGTCGGTGTCTCCATACGCGGCACCGGTGCTGTTCGTCAAGAAGAAGTTAGGAAAACTGCAGATGTACGTCGACTACCGGGCACTCAACAACATCACGGTGAAGAACCGCTACCCGTTGCCACGGGCCGAGGAGCTGTTCGACTAGCTACGAGGTGTACGCATCTCTAACAAACTGGACTTGAAGTCGGGGTACCACCAAATCTACATTGCGGAGGAGGATGTGAGGAAAACCGCGTTTCAGTCGCGCTATGGACACTTTGGGTATCTCCTGATGCCTTTTGGGCTAACGAATGCTCCTGCTACGTTCATGGTATTGATAAACCAGGTGTTCCACCCATATTTGGACCAGTTCATAGTCATCTTCCTCGACGATATCCTTGTCTACTCGTGAACGATGGAGGAGCACCTGTTGGATCTGGAGGAGAGAAGGAGCCTTTGAGCAGCGACCATATGTGATTGGAAAGGCATCACTTGTGCTGAAGAATGGTTGTTGAATCACTCAAAATGATGGAGCACATATAGAGCTAGAGCTTGGGCAAGTCAGCCCTCTCACAAGCCACACCACTTAGCCATGGAGGCTAAGGCTCACACACTAGAGTCCATAATCTCACACAAAGGAGGAAATCAGCCTAGCAATCAGGCTGACCACTCACACACGACCTAGAGAGCTAGAGAATGCTCTCATGGCACACTCATAGTGGTCACATAACCCACAAACCCATGGAGAATCGCCATGTGTCCATGGCTAGCACACAAGGATCTCACCTCACCTAAAAAGTAAGGAGAGGTACCTTT
>SZWC01000048.1:201524-240470 GCA_023375785.1 Penium margaritaceum | reverse complement strand
TCACTTGTGCTGAAGAATGGTTGTTCAATCACTCAAAATGATGGAGTACATATAGAGCTAGAGCTTGGGCAAGTCAGCCCTCTCACAAGCCACACCACTTAGCCATGGAGGCTAAGGCTCATACACTAGAGTCCATAATCTCACACAAGGGAGGAAATCAGCCTAGCAATCAGGCTGACCACTCACACACGACCTAGAGAGCTAGAGAATGCTCTCATGGCACACTCCTAGTGGTTACATAACCCACAAACCCATGGAGAATTGCGATGTGTCCATGGCTAGCACACAAGGATCTCACCTCACCTAAAAAGTAAGGAGAGGTACCTTTATCCTAGTCAGCACACTCTGACAAGGCAATCCTAAGACCAAGGACCTTTTTGGATATTTCTCTCATCAGGTCTTGACCCTAGACCTCTTGCCTTTTTCTTTTCTCAGGCTAAGGCATGGAGCCATCACCAATGCCCATCCAGACATCGACAATCCATGACCCCCGAAACTTTGAAAATTCATATCTCCTAATCCGACCGTTGGATCGGCCTCAAACTTGGACCGTAGACATTTTGCCACCTGATCTTTCCAATGATGAAGTCGGATTGGGGATCGGAGCAGGCATCTGGTACTTTCATGGAACTTGCTCCTGTGGACCTGAAACTGAACCAGATGGCTCCTTTCCCAACAATCTCTTACTTTGCCGCATTCAGAGTGGGCTCAGTCCACATGCCTTCATGCAGAACTGCTGCTTCTCACGGGTCATTGGCTTGGTGCAGAAATCAGCAACGTGCTTGCTGGTTGGAGTAAATTCCGGCTTGATAGCACCCTCCTGCACCATGTGCCTGATAAAATGATATGCGATATCAATGTGCTTGGTGCATGCATGGTGCTCAGGATTCTGGGCGAGTGCGATTGCGCTCTGGTTGTTGACGCGCACAGGAACTGGAACTGCTGCACTCACACTCATCTCTCCCATGAGACGTTGGAGCCAAACTGCTTCCTTGGCTCCAAAGCTGAGAGATACGTACTCAGCTTCTGTACTCGAGGTGGCCACGACCACATGCCGCTTGCTGCACCAGCTGATGGCTCCACCATTCATGAGGAACACATGTCCAGAGATGGACTTGCGGTCGTCAGGGTTTGAAGCCCAATCTGCGTCTGTGTAGTCGATGATGTTGTTGTCATTGCCGTTGTAGGTGATGCCGATGTTGATGCTTCCAGCAAGGTAGCGGAAGATTGGCTTCACTGCCTTCTGGTGCTCCGGTCCGGGATTAGCCATGTGCTGGCTCACAACGCTCACAGCCTGTTGTTGGAACTTGAGGAGAGAGGGAGACTTGGAGCAGCGAGCATGTGTGATTGGAAGGGCATCACTTGTGCTGAAGAATGGTTATTCAATCACTCAAAATGATGGAGTACATATAGAGCTAGAGCTTGGGCAAGTCAGCCCTCTCACAAGCCACACCACTTAGCCATGGAGGCTAAGGCTCACACACTAGAGTCCAGAATCTCACACAAGGGAGGAAATCAGCCTAGCAATCAGGCTGACCACTCACACACGACCTAGAGAGCTAGAGAATGCTCTCATGTCACACTCCTAGTGGACATTTAACCCACAAACCCGTGGAGAATCGCCATGTGTCCATGGCTAGCACACAAGGATCTCACCTCACCTAAAAAGTAAAGAGAGGTACCTTTATCCTAGTCAGCACACTCTGACAAGGCAATCCTAAGACCAAGGACCTTTTGGATATTTCTCCCATCACGTCTTGACCCTGGACATCTTGCCTTTTTCTTTTCTCAGGCTAAGGCATGGAGCCATCACCCATGCCCATCCAGACATCGACGGTCCATGACCCCCGAAACTTCGAAAATTCATATCTCCCAATCCGACCGTTGGATCGGCCTCAAACTTGGACCATAGACATTTTGCCACATGATCTTTCCAATGAAGAAGTCGGATGGGCGATCGGAGCAGGCATCTGGTACTTTCATGGAACTTTCTCCTGTGGACCTGAAACTGAGCCAGATGGCTCCTTTCCCAACACCTGTGCAGGGTCCGGCCTGGCTGCCACCATCAGGTACATGAGACTACCGACGGCGCTCTGGTACTTCTGCCGCTCAGCTGCATTGTCTTCTCCATTGAAGCTCACGAGGTTCTGCCGCGTCTCTAGCGGCGTGCCGATGGGTTTTGCCTCTGCCATGCCGAACCGTTGCAAAACATCCTTGATGTAGCGGCTCTGCTGCAGGGAGAAAGAGCGTGACTTGCGGTCACGCATGATGTGGATACCAAGGAAGTATGATGCCTCCCCGAGATCAGACATCTGGAAGTGCTCCTGCAGGGCTTCCTTGAACTCCTGTAGTGTAGACATGCTGTTGGAAAGGAGGAGCATGTCATCCACATAGACAATGATGATGAGGATCTCATACTCATGCTGCCAGCGATACACGCTGTAGTCACATTCGCTACGCTCAAACCCCATGCACTGCAATGCCGCATCCAATTTCTGGTTCCAAGCACGCGACGCTTGCTTGAGGCCGTACAGCGACTTCTGCAGCTTGCAGACCAGGTGCTCCTGGCTATCCATGACGAACCCCTTTTGCTGCTCCATGTAGATCTCCTCCTCCAAGTCACCATTCAAGAATGCCCTCTTGACATCCATGTGGTGAACCTCAAAGTCCTCAGCTGCTGCATAAGAGAGGAGCGTGCGCACAGAGGCAAACTTTGCTACAGGGGCAAAAGTTTATGTGTAGTCGATGCCCTCCTGCTGCGAGTAGCCCTTGGCAACAAGCCTCGCCTTATACTATTCAAGGTTACAATCTGCTCCCCGCTTCTTCTTGAAGACCCACTTGCACTTGATCACCTTACGTCCTGGAGGACGCTCAGTCAGCTCCCACGTGCCGTTGTCAAGCTGCGACTGTATCTCCTGCTGCACGGCTTGCGCCCAATCTGCTGCATCCGGTGCAGCCATGGCCTCCTTGTATGACGTTGGCTCACATGAATCTGCTGCAACAGCGACGTTCATCTGTTCTAGTTTTTGCAGCATCCGCAAATGGCCGCGCTCACCAGACTTGTAACGCACCTTAAGAGGGTACCTGCGACCTGGTACTGGAGCGTTAGCGGGCGGCTGGCGCGGTGCTGCTGGCACAACTACTTCTGCTAGTGGTGCTACATCTCCCTCCTCTGCTTCTGCCGATGAGGCCGCTATATGTGCTGCATCAGACATGAGAGAGTATAGTGATTCTCCCACTATCACAACAGAGGAAGGATCAGGAGAGATTGGGTCAGGAAGGATTCCTGCTCCCACTGTCTCGTTAGCTGCTGGTTCTGCTGCCTCTTCATACACGATGTTGGTGCCGATGACGTTACTCTCGTTGAAGACAACATCCCTGGAGATGATGACGTGGCCTGTATCCCTCTTGTAGAGGCGATACGCCTTGCTTACCACGTCGTAGCCAATCATCAGCATCTGTGCACTCTTCGCATCCCACTTTTGCCGCTTCTTTTTTGTCACGTGCATGTGCGCTAAGCTCCCAAACGCGCGAAGATGACGTACGCTTGGCTTCTTGCCAAACCACGCCTCGTACGGCGTCATCTGCTCCAGCGCCTTAGTTGGACTGCGGTTCTAGATGTAGACCACAGTGCTCACGGCTTCAGCCCAGAAGTCGTAGGCCAGCCGAGCTGCGTGCAGCATGGAGCACGCCGACTCCACAATGGTACGGTTGGCGCGTTCTGTCACACCTTTCTGCTGCGGCGAGTACGGCACGGTACGCTGCGCCTTGATGCCAGCTGCTGCGAGGTAGTCCTAGAATTCCTTGCTCAGGTACTCTCTACAGCGGTCGCTGCGCAACGCCTTGATATTCTTGCAAGATTGGTTCTGCACCATGGCCTTGAACTCCTTGAACCTGTCAAAGCACTGGTCCTTGGAGGAAAGGAAGTACAGAGAAGTATAACGGCTGAAATCATC
This sequence comes from Penium margaritaceum, assembly GCA_023375785.1. Taxonomy (NCBI): domain Eukaryota; kingdom Viridiplantae; phylum Streptophyta; class Zygnematophyceae; order Desmidiales; family Peniaceae; genus Penium; species Penium margaritaceum. The sequence goes on along the minus strand of SZWC01000048.1, from coordinate 236,514 downwards.
AATGAAGGTGAGAAAATACCTAGAGCCTCCAAAGCTCTGGGTCTGCATCGGTCCGTACAAGTCCGTGTGGACCAGCTCCAACACCTCTTTTGCACGCTCCCCTGCTCCAGAGAACGCCTCGCGGTGTTGCTTCCCCTCCAAACATCCGATGCATAAGTGCCGCTCAAAGTTAGAGATGGTAGGCAGGTCACGCACCATCTGCTTTGCTTGAAGCTGCTGCAAGGCGCGCATGCCGATGTGGCCGTAGCGCGCATGCCAGATCTCACCATCTGTCGCCTGCACCACTGCTGCAAGACTCTGCTCATGCGGGATCTTGGTCGCTCCCAGCAGGCGGTACATGTCACCCTCCTTCACCGACTTCGCCAACTCCTCTCCTGTTTCCTTGCTGAGGATGTAGCCATAGTCATCATCGAAGACAACGCGCAGTCCTGTGTTGGTGAGAGAGGACACTGAGAGAAGGTTGAACGCAGCATCACGCACATACAGCACGCCATGGAAAACTCCCACTTCAATGCTCCGCGGGGTCTCCAACCATATGTCCACAATCCCAATCCCCTCAGCATACACCACCCGATCATCACCCAAAGCAATCGGCCGAGGAGGAATGGAGAGCAGCTGTATGAACCACTCCTTGTGGTGCGTCAGACTCTTGGTACACGCCGAGTCCTTGTACCACGCCAGATCCACCTTTTCCTTCTGCGACATGTCAGACTTGCAGCTGCTGCTGCTAGTTGCGTGAGACCATGGCCATGAAAGCTGCTTCACTGCTGCTGCCGCCATTGCGCTTTGCCGCATTGCAACGCAATTCCATCTGCACCAGGTGTGTGCAGATGAAGTTAAGGTCGAGAGTTGGCTGGCACTCCAACGTCTCTCGTACCGTGTCGTAGCTGGTTGGGAGTCCCCTCAGCAAGAGGAGGATGAAGCGCGTCTCTTCCACAGGATTACCGGCCGCTCTCAGCTGCTTCGCAAGCTCCTTTGCCCTGTCCAGATACGCCTCCATCCCTTGACCACCCTGCATTTTCAGCGCCATCATGTTTTCCTCCAAAAGCATGAGGAATGCAAGATCCTTGCTCTCATACTTCTTGCACAATGTGTCCCACCCCTCCTTTGCAGTAGCCTTGTCACTCACGTACTGAAGATGCGGGTTGGAGATGGTGTTAACAAGCAACCTGTAGGCTTGCCTGTCCTTCTTCTTTCACTCCTCGTACGTCGCTGGTACAACTACCCGCATCAGCTGCACCCCTTTGCGGCGTCTTCTCCGCCACCACCTGCGCTGCGGTGATGCCTTTTGCCTGTGGAACTGGAGCCGGCTCGTCGCCGCTCACCACCTCCCACAAGCCCCTCTCCTCCAAAAGGAGGTGGGTACGGATCTTCCAAAACGTGAAGTTGGCGCGTCCCTCCAGCCTCTCCAAAGGCTGGGCTGCTGTCACAATGCCAGCTGCTGCCATTTTGAGCCTTGGTGATGCTCAGCGCTGCCCTAGGATGGCGGTGCTACCCCTGCTTCTACTGCTGCTTCTGCCAGAAATCTGTCTGACAGAAAATGGACTGTAGGTGCCAGCAGACTGGGAATTTTGAAAAACTGAGCCCACCACCGGAAAATACAGCTCAAAACCTTTCAGATCGACCCATAAAACAGGGTCATCGACAGGAGATTTCAAAAGATATGCCCTCTTGAAAACAGGGTATGCTTCTGCTCCTACTCCAATTCAGACCAGCCAGTTTGTAAATAGCGTTTCTCCCAAACGAATCCATGGAATGCAAATATTTTTGCACCAATAGAAAGCTTAGAAAAAATACAACAATTCGCATGTGCCACTTTTTACATTTGACACAGAAATGAGAGAGTTATGGTCATCACAAGGCGACAGTCTTACTCATTGAGAAGAATGTAGCCCTGGCCGACCTCGTTTTGAGCATAACTCTCAATCCAACTGTTGGATATTCGCGATCTTGGGCTCGTTGGAAAGCTTGTCTCTTGAACTTGAAGATCCAGTTGTTTATTGTCAAATCTAGTGAAGGTTTTACCCCAACCCGTCACTCTCAAAGTGACGGCCTGTGCTGGCTGGAAGTGGCAGAACTTGGCTCTGATACCAAATGTTGGAACTTGAGGATAGAGGGAGCCTTGGAGCAGCGAGCATGTGTGATTGGAAGGGTGTCACTTGTGCTGAAGAATGGTTGTTCAATCACCCAAAATGATAGAGTACATATAGAGCTAAAGCTTGAGCAAGTCAGCCCTCTCACAAGCCATACCACTGAGCCATGGAGGCTAAGGCTCACACACTAGAGTCCATAATCTCACACAAGGGAGGAAATCAGCCTAGCAATCAGGCTGACCACTCACACACGACCTAGAGAGCTAGAGAATGCTCTCATGGCACACTCCTAGTGGTTACATAACCCACAAACCCATGGAGAATTGCCATGTGTCCATGGCTAGCACACAAGGATCTCACCTCACCTAAAAAGTAAGGAGAGGTACCTTTATCCTAGTCAGCACACTCTGACAACACAATCTTGAGACCAAGGACCTTTTTGGATATTTCTCCCATCAGGTCTTGACCCTGGACCTCTTGCCTTTTTCTTTTCTCAGGCTAAGGCATGGAGCCATCGCCCATGCCCATCCAGACATCGACGGTCCATGACCCCCGAAACTTCGAAAAATCATATCTCCTAATCCAACCGTTGGATCGGCCTCAAACTTGGACCGTAGACATTTTTCCACCTCATCTTACAAATGGTGAAGTCGGAGTGGCGATCGGAGCAGGCATCTGGTACTTTCATGGAACTTGCTCCTGTGGACCTGAAACTGAGCCAGATGGCTCCTTTCCCAACTCAAGAAGGTCGTAGCACTGCGCACGGATAACGTTGATGAGTACGAGGCGTGCAAAGGCTAGTTGAGCCAACACAGCATCAACTACCAGACCACCACGCCATACACCCACTCAAGTAATGGGGTTGCCAGCCGGATGAGCCAGACTATCCTCGGCATGTCACGAAGCACGCTCTTTGACGACAAACTCCCACCTTGCTTCTGGGCTGAAAGTACAATGACTGCTTGCTGAATCTCATTTGGCAGACGCGGTTGGAAGTGTCAACCGGCCTGAGGCAAATGGACTAGAAAACAGGGCCGACACAATAACACCTGCCGTCTGCTTCTAGCATTTCAGCTAGGAGAAGATAACACCTGCCGACGCAGAGCAGTTTCTAGGCAATCACTTGCTAGCAACTGTCTCCACCTAACACTTGGTCACTTTCGTGCAAGGTGCTGGTCAAAGACTAAGTCACGGGGCTTAGACCAACCAGTGTCTTCTTTTCATTGTTCCTTAGTTGGACAACTCTGTGAGGAACACCTAAGGCCAGATTGTGTAATTAGAATGAGGACTGAGCCTGGTACATATAGTCCTAGGCCTGGCTTCTACGGTGTTTGGGTAGTGGCACTTTTGGACTGGTAACTCCACTCCACCTCACTAGTCCGCCAATTGGCGCATCCACTGACCACCAAGTGGCGTACTCTTATCATGCATGGAGGAATCTCTAAGAAACTTCCCCCCAAAGCAGGAAGGTAAAAAAACCTCCTGCGTACATCAAGGCTCGATCGTAGGTTCTGTTGTCCCTAAGTCCAACATGTTATCCGTTACGCTACACTTATAGGGTCTCGCTTGGACTTGCACCACGAACAAGGTTTGGAGGACGTACCTCAAGGGCGCAGTGCATGTCCAACCTGTTCGTCAAGCCATAGCTGTGGCCATGGGGCATAGAAGAACAACAATCTTTCTCGTGCACCTTAGACCACCTACTGTGGTAGTTTTCTTTGGCATGAACCTGTAGCTCTAAATTGTGTCCGCGCATGTCAATTTTCTTGATCTTTAGTCCTCATGTCTTGCATCTACCATGCCGACCCCTCGAGCACCTGCAACATGCAAGTCGCTGTCTAGCGACTTTGTCAAGAAGTCCGCAAGCATTTTCTTGGTTACGACGTGCTCTAGTTCCACGACACCCTTGGCGACAAGGTGTTGAGACCACTGCCTCCGCTGCACCCGCATGACCCTCGTTTTCTGAGCTCTTTAATGTCGTTGTTTGCTGTACGTAGAGTCCGTCAACCCGTGGAACCTATGCCACGAGATCTTTGTTGGCATAAAGGACCTTGATGTCCTTGTTCTTGGTGATGACCGCCTTCTTCTGCGTGAAGACCACCGTCATGTCATTGTCCGTTATTTTTGACACGGACAAAAGGTTGGCCGCAAAGGAGGGCATATAGACAACGTCACGTAGCCGTAGATCCTTCTCTGCACCAGTGAGGCTGATGCTCACCAGCTTGTCCCCCACGTCCTTTGCGTTCACGACGCTACCGTTTGCGCATCTGAACCGCCGATCGGTGGGGCTAATGGAGACAAATCCAGCGTGGTCGTTGCTATAGTGATGATCGGTGCCGGAGTCAAGCCCAAAATCTCCTAGCCTGAGCAGCACCGCTCCTTTGTTGGAGGCGTGCTTTGTGCCATCATATTGGTGGCTTCTTTTCCACCCTTTTTGCTGCGTTTCTTCCCACCGCTTTCGCCGTCTTCCTTCTTTGGCAACCTGCACTCTCTTGCCCAGTGCCCATGTTTGCCGCAGTTGCGGTAGTTACCCTGTCGATTAGTAGCCTGGCCGCCATTGTTTCCTCCGCCACCACCGCTTCCGCTGCCGCCTTTCTTACCTGAGGCTGACCCTTTGCTCCCGCGGCCACCGTAGCATGCGGCATAGGCTGAGAAGTTAGCCTCACTTCCGCTGCGGCGCATGGCCTTGTTTTGCACGTACTCGGACACTACCATGTCCGTCAGGTTATCCTCCTTCCAGCCGCCCATGACGGTGGTCATTGGAGTCCAGCTCTCCGGTAGCGCCATGAGGAGGATATTGGCTTGCATGTTTTTGTCAAGGTCACAGTTCATCTGGCGAACTTCGCCAAGGAGTCCTTCAAACTCCTATAGGAAATCGAGGATCGATTCACCCTGATTCACCCGCATACTGATCACCCGTTGTAGGATGAATAAACTGTTTGCAATGGTGGTGGATTGGTGCACGCGCTTGAGCTTGTCGTAAGCTTCGGAAGCCACCGTGTACCCGGTAATGATGAGAACATATTTCTTGACTATCACCTTATTGAGAAATGGCATGACAATATCATTTTGATCCATCCACGCCTCATGCTCGGATGTGCCTTCCGCGGGAACCTGGTGCTCTCCCTTCAGTAGCTTGATGAAGCCACGCACTTTCATCGCCAGTAAGAACTGCCATCTCCAAAGGGGGAAGTCAATCCCCTCGAAACTAGAAATTCCTCCCAAGGGTCAAAGACCTTGCAGCACTAACGTAGCACTCACATTTGCTCCAGTGGTCTGCCCTGTGGTAGCCACTATTGAATTTGAGGACTGCCCTGCGGTAGCCCTCACTCCTACTCATGGGTCAACCATTTTTGTTGGCCTTGTCTGCTTCCAACGTCTCTGCTGCGTTGAGGCCAATGTAGGCAGATGTTAGCTGATGTCTATTACTGGTTTTAGGATGCAGATCCATTGCTTACCCCTCCAGCCAATGCTCACCTGCACACGAAGAAGATATCTACACAAAGACACCCATGGTCTTGCCACCAAGGGCGGAGCTTGTCCTGGTTGGGACACAAGGGTCGTGCCTCCAAGGGCAGAGCTTATCCTTGGTCCCTGTATGCTGAGTGTAGACCAAGCCATTGGAGTTGATGAAGCTGATGGAGCTAATGGAGCTGATGGAGCCGGCGTGCGTACCTAGAGAGAGTGTACCAGAGTTGAGCAAAGCGTGCCTTACAAATTGTCAGTGTGGGTGTTGGAACTTGAGGAGAGAGGAAGCCTTGGAGCAGCAGGCATGTGTGATTGGAAGGGCATCACTTGTGCTCAAGAATGGTTGTTCAATCACTCAAAATGATGGAGTACATATAGAGCTAGAGCTTGGGCAAGTCAGCCCTCTCACAAGCCACACCACTTAGCCATGGAGGCTAAGGCTCACACACTAGAGTCCATACTCTCACACAAGGGAGGAAATCAGCCTAGCAATCAGGCTGACTACTCACACACGACCTAGAGAGCTAGAGAATGCTCTCATGGCTCACTCCTAGTAGTCACATAACCCACAAACCCATGGAGAATCGCCATGTGTCCATGGCTAGCACACAAGGATCTCACCTCACCTAAAAAGTAAGGAGAGGTACCTTTATCCTAGTCAGCACACTCTGACAAGGCAATCCTAAGACCAAGAACCTTTTTGGATATTTCTCCCATCAAGTCTGGACCCTGGACCTCTTGCCTTTTTCTTTTCTTAGGCTAAGGCATAGAGCCATCACCCATGCCCACCCAGACATCGACGGTCCATGACCCCCGAAACTTCGAAAATTCATATCTCCCAATCCGACAGTTGGATCGGCCTCAAACTTGGACCATAGACATTTTGCCACCTGATCTTTCCAATGGTGAAGTCTGATCGGCGATCGGAGCATGCATCTGGTATATTCCTGGAACTTGCTCCTGTGGACCTGAAACAGAGCCAGATGGCTCCTTTCCCAACAATCTCCCACTTTGCCGCAGTCAGAGTGGGCTGAGTCCACATGCCTTCATGCAGAACTGCTGCTTCTTACGGGTCACTGGCTTGGTGCAGAAATCAGCGACCTGCTTGCTGGTTGGAGTGAACTCCAGCTTCATAGCACCGTCCTGCACCTTGTGCCTCATGAAATGATATGCGATATCAATGTGCTTGGTCCGTGCAAGGTGCTCAAGATTCTTGGCGAGTGCGATTGCGCTCTGGTTTTCGACGCGCACAGGAACTGGAATTGCTGGACTCCCACTCATTTCTTTCATGAGACGTTGGAGCCAAACTGCTTCCTTGGCTCCAAAGGTGAGAGATACGTACTCAGCTTCTGTGCTCGAGGTCGCCACGACTATCTGCCGCTTGCTGCACCAGCTGATGGCTCCACCATTCATGAGGAACACATGTCCAGAGATGGACTTGCGGTCCTCAGGGTTTGAAGCCCAATCTGCGTTTGTGTAGCCGATGATGCTGTTGTCATTGCCGTTGTAGGTGATGCCGATGTTGATGGTTCCAGCAAGGTAGCAGAAGATCCGCTTCACTGCCTTCAGGTGCTTTGGTCCGGGATTAGCCATGTGCTCACAGCGCTCACAACCTGTGCGAGGTCCGGCCTGGTTGCCACCATCAGGTACATGAGACTGCCGACGGCGCTCTGGTGCTTCTGCCGCTCAGCTGCATTTGCTTCTCCATTGCATGCTTCTGATAGTGCGATGTACTCTGCCTCAACGGTAGAGAGGGAGACACGGTCTTGCTTTTTGCTTGCCCGAGAGAATGCACCACCGTTCAAGAGGTACACAAAGCCCAAGGTGGACTTCTGTCATGGAATCTTCCTCCCTTGTCAATATCTGTGTAGCACACCAGCCATAACAGGTCAGACCCTTCTTAGCCTCCAGGCTGGAATCCCATGTTTTGGGTCTTTTGTAGATAGCGCATGATGCGCTTGACTGCTTGCCGGTGCTGTGGCCCTGAATGGCCACAGAACTGCTCACTTGTCCCACAACATAGCGAATTTCAGGGCGTGTTGCTACCATGGCATACATGAGGCTGCCAACAGCAGATTGGTAGGGAATGTTCTCCATCTCACGTCGTTTTGCTTCCGTGCTGGGGCTCATGGAGGTGCAGAGCTTGAGGTCTATTGCCATGGGTGTGTTGATGGTCTTGTAGTCCTCCATGTTGTAGCGTTTGAGGACCTCCATGATGTACTTGGTCTGGTTCAGCTCGATGGTGCGTTCTCCTCAATTACAGTGGACGGCTACCCTGAGGTAGAACTCAAGCATCCCATTTCCTTCATCTTGAACCTAGTGATGAGATTGGTCTTGAGCTTGTTCAACAGTTGACTGACAACGAGTAGATGATCAGGTCATCCATGTACAGTGGAACCAGCATCAATCCTTTCTCATCAATCCGCACATAGACACTATGGTCATTCTCGCAATGCGTGAAGGTGAGCTCAGCCATGAAGCTGTCCATCTTCTTGTACCACATCCTTCGGGCCTATTTCAGCCTTTAGAGTGCTTTGACCAGTTTGCAAACCTTGCCGCCTGGAGCTTTCACCCTCTTCAGTGCTTCCATCAGCACTTTTTTGTCTAGGTTCCCGTAGAGGAGAGCTGTTTTGACATCCATCTGGTGGACCTCCAGATCTTTTGTAGAAACAATGCCCAGCATGGACCAGATGGAGGCAAAAGTGACGTCAGGCGCAAAGGTCACCTCATACTGTGAGCGTGCACGTTGGGAAAATCCGTTCGCCACAACTCTTGCCTTGTGCTTGCCGATAGTACCATCTTGCTTGAAAGTTTTCCGGAGTACCCACTTTGACCCCATTACATGCGCGTTTGGGGACCTGTCCACCAAATGCCATGTTCTGTTCTCTTCAATGGATGCGAGTTCGCTATCCACTCCCTCCATCCACTTGGCCGCATCTGGCATATTCATAGCCTCCGTTAAGGTTGCATGCTCTCCCTGAGCCAAGCATGACCAGCTGAGTTCGGTCCATTCCGCACTATGCCGGAGTGTTGTTGGTGGTACTTCAAGGCTCAGTTGCTTCTGTTGTTCCTGTGCTGCCAGTGAATCGTTGTTTGAGGAAGAGCCACCGGCCTCACAGTTTGACTCGGAGGCCTCGGACTACTTAGAGTTGGTAGTAGAGTCCTCCACTTTGTCAGCCTACACAGCCACTCTCCTTGCAGCACCATCCTTCACAAGCACCATCTTCCGGTTCTCAGGTGCCTGATCTTTTTTAGCAACACAAGCCACTCTCCTGAGTTTGGACCATGGAGAGGGTCCACTGACTCTCCCTTGCCGAGCGTCCTTTCATCAAACTCAACATTTTCGCTCCTGATGAGCTTTCTGTTAGGATGAGATCGGCGTGGATGCGGTCCCGAAGATGGTCTGATAGACTCTACTGGTTCACGTCTACTGTTTTGGACAAATCTGAGACGGAGCGTGAGCTTTTTGGTCTCCTTACGGTATGTGAGTAAGAATTAAGAGACAATCAGTTTGCGAAGGGAATAACGTCCTTTAACATCAGTTTTTTAACATGAACATTTATAGGGCTAGTGATCACCCCTCCAACACACCAAACGGTGTGCATTTCGGTGAAGCATAGCCCAAGTTATGCTTGCCGAATGGCAGGTCTTAACCATAACAAAAACATGACGCTGCCACTTGTCGTGGCGCCTTTGTTCATGTGCGAAGTGCCTTTCCCAAGGTGCATATCCCATTACACACGGTGTGGGGATCCCATGTACTGTTTCCACACACCCTATCCACTTTTGGGTTGTGTTTGGTGATGGGGTGTGACAAGGTTCGAAACCTGTCAATGGACCTGTAGTCAGAACTTTAAGTCCCCGAGGAACAAAACGTACTACAGAGTTTCGGACACCGCGCCATGATTTTGGCTAAGTCCCTCAGTAACAACCTGCACTATTGGATCTGGTGGATGGTCCACCTGATCAAGTGGATTATCCACTGGACGCCTCAGCAGGCCTTCCGGAGCAATTTCTTGAGATGATTGTTTTTGTTACTCAATCCGGTCGATCATCCACCGCATTTCAAATCGCAGCCTGCTCCCAGAGTCGGTGCGCACACACCAACTTTGGAAGGTCATATCTCCCTCCATACTTGTCTGATTCCAGCCAAACAACTTCCACTAGATATAGCAACTGTTTACCTTTCACGGAAAATCCTCCATTTTAGGATCCAAGCAATCTTCTAGTCGCCAGATCCGCCGAAGCGGTGCTTTCACTTTCTGGCAATTCGTCGCCGCCTCCTGGCGCCGCACTTGGGCATGCGTAGGGGCGATTTTTCAACATTCTCCCCCTTGCACCTGCCATGCCCGCTACTCATGCTTGCTCTCGCTCATCTTCTACTGCGCCTTTGAGCCCATCATAGTTGGTCATCCCAAGTCCGGCCACGCTCATCGCGTGCCGGTCCGCGGGTTGCGCCTTGGTCAAGCAATCTGCAAGCATGTTGTGCGTGTTGAAGTACTGCAGCATCACGTGCCCCTTCTTGACCATGTCCTCTGCGTAGTAATAACGCACGTCAATGTGTCTCGTCCTCCTTTGCTGCGTCGCATTGTTGGTCAGCAAAATGAAGCCGGTGTTCTCCTCTTACATCACCGTAGGCTCGAGCTGCGGCACGCCCAGCTCCCTGAGCAACTTGCGGAGCCACACCACCTCCTTGACCGCCTCGGCCAGCGCAATGTACTCTGCTTTCACTGTGGAGGTGGCAATGCAGTCTTGCTTCCTGCTGCACTATGAGACCGTTGCACAAGCGAGGAAGAACACGTATAAGGTGTGGACTTTTGCTTGTCCACATCACAACGTAGTCTACATCTGTGTAGCAGACCAGATGCAAGGGGTTCGCTTGCTCCTTGCCGTGGAACCTCAGGCGCGCATGCCGCATCACCTACAGGGAGGGGAGGATGCGCTTGACCGCCTGCCAGTGTAGTGGCCCCGGTTCGGCCACGTACCTGCGCACTTAGCCTACCGTGTAGGCCAGGTCCGGTCGAGTCGCCACCATGGCGTACATGAGGCTGCTCACTGCCGATTGGTAGGGAACCCCTATCATATCCGCCCGCTCTATTTTTGTTTGCGGCGCCATTGCCACACTTAGTTCACAAGTCGTGGAGACAAGACTACACACTGGTTTGCAGTCCTTCATGCCGTACCGCTTTAACACCATGGCTACATATTTGGCCTGCCCAAGCTCAAGCGTGCGCGCCCTCCGGTTCCGCCTAATGCTCACCCCGGGATAGAACTCCAGCTCCCACATGTTCGACATTTGGAACATGCTACTGAGCTGCTCTTTCAGCTGTTGTGGGCTTGGCAAGTCTCAGGAGCACAAGAGCAGATCGTCCACGTATAGTGCGTTAATGTGATAGAGCTTTTGTGCAGTGCCGTATGTACACACTGTGATGTGCCTCATAGCACTTGAAGCCCAGTTCTGCCATGACGTTGTCCATTTGTCGGTAGCAGCATCAGGGGCAATTGTGTTAGCCTGTACAATGACTTCCGCACCTTGCACACCTTGTCTTCCGGCGCCTCCACCCGTCTGGCACCTCCATGTAGATTTCCTTGTCGATGATGCCACAGAGGAAGGCCATCTTTACATCCATTTGGTGGAGCTCCATGTCCTTCGTGTTGGAAAAACAGACATCTTGCTCACTTTCACGTCCACAGGAGCAAGTTCCAGGAAAGTACTAGATGCCTACTCCGATTGTCGATCCGACTTCACCATTGGAAACATCAGGTGGAAAAACATCTACGGTCCAAGTTTGAGGCCCATCCAACAGTCGGATTGGGAGATATAAGTTTTTCGAAGTTTCAGGGGTCATGGACCGTCGATGTCTGGGTGGCCATGGGTGATGGCTCCATGCCTTAGCCTGAGAAAAGAAAAAGGCAAGAGGTCCAGGGTGAAGATCTGATGGGAGAAATATCCAAAAAGGCCCTTGGTCTTAGGATTGCCTTGTCAGAGTGTGCGGACTAGGATAAAGGTACCTCTCCTTACTTATTTGGTGAGGTGAGATCCTTGTGTGCTAGCCATCAATACATGTCGATTCTCCATGGGTTTGTGGGTTATGTGACCACTAGGAGCATGCCATGAGAGCATTCTCTAGCTCTGTAGGTCGTGAGTGAGTGGTCAGCCTGATTGCTAGGCTGATTTCCTCCCTTGTGTGAGATTATGGACTCTAGTGTGTGAGCCTTAGCCTCCATGGGTAAGTGGTGTGGCTTGTGAGAGGGCTAACTTGCCCAAGCTCTAGCTCTATATGTACTCCATTGTTTTGAGTGATTTAACAACCATTCTTCAGCACAAGTGATTCCCTTCCAATCACGCATGCTCGCTGCTCCAAGGCTCCCTCTCTCCTCCAGATCCAACATTTGGTATTAGAGCCAAGTTCTGCCACTTTCATCCAGCACAGGCTGTCACTTTGAGTGTGACAGGTTGGGATGGATCCTTCACCAAATTTCACGATCGACCACTGGACCTTAAAGTTCAAGAGACAAGCTTTCTAACGAGTCCAAAATCACAAAGATCTAACGGTTGGATTGAGAGTTATGCTCAAAACGAGGTCGGCCAGTGCTACACTCTTCTCTATGAGTAAGGCTGTCACCTTGTGATGAATATAACTCTCTCGTTTCTTTGTCAAAATTAAAAAATGACACATGCAAGATGTAGTATTTTCATATGATTTCCATTGGTGCAAAAGTATTTGCATTCCACTGATTCATTTGGGAGAAACGCCGTTTACAAGCTGGGTGGTCTGAGTTGGACTAGGAGCAGAAGCATATCCTATTTTCGAGAGGGCATGTATTTCAAAATCCCCTGTTGATGACCCTATTTTATGGGTCAATCGGAAAGGTTTTGAGCTGAATTTTCCAGCGGTGTGCTCCATTTTTCCGAATTCCCGGTTTGCTATGATCTACAGTCCATTTTTTATCAGACAGAGTTTTGGTAGAAGGAGCAGCAGAAGCAGGGGTAGCGCCGCCATCCAAGGGCAGCGCTGAGCATCACCAAGGCTAAAAATGGCAGCAGCTGGCATTGTAACAGAAGCACAGCGTTTGAAGAGGCTTGAGGGATGCGCCAATTTAACGTTTTGGAAGATCCGTACCCGCCTCCTTTTGGAGGACAGGGGCTTGTGGGAGGTGGTGAGCGGCGACGAGGCGGCTCCTGTTCCACAGGCAAAAGGTATCACCGCAACGTAGGTGGTGGCGGGGAAGACTCCACAGAAAGGAGCAGCTGATGCGGGTTCTTCTGCAGCTGTACGAGCGGCGTATGAGGAGTAAAAGAAGAAGGACAGGTAGGCCTACAGGTTGCTGGTCAATACCATCTCCAACCCGCATCTTCAGTACGTGGGTAACAAGGCAAAAGCAAAGGAGGGGTGGGACACATTGTGCAAGAAGTTTGAGAGAAAGGATCCTGCATTCCTCATGCTTTTGGAGGAAAAGATGATGGCGTTGAAAATGCACAGTGGTGAAGGGATGGAGGCGTACCCGGACAGGGGAAAGGAGCTGGCGAAGCAGCTGAGAGCGGTCGGCAACCCTGTGGAAGAGACGCGCTTTAGCCTCCTCTTGCTAAGGGGACTCCCAACCAGCTACGACACCGTACGAGAGATGCTGGAGTGCCAGCCAACTCTCGACTTCGACTTCATCTGCACACACCAGGTGCAGGTGGAATTGCATCGCAATGCAGCAAAGCGCAATGGCGGTGGCAATAGTGAAGCAGCTTTTGTGGCCACGAGCTTGTTTGAAAAGGAGCCATCCGGCTCAGTTTCAGGTCTACAGGAACAAGTACCAGGAAAGTACCAAATACCTGCTCCGATCGTCAATCTGATTTCCCCATTGGAAAGATCAGGTGCCAAAATGTGTACGGTCCAAGTTTGAGGCCGATCCAACAGTCAGATTGGGAGATATGAATTTACGAAGTTTCGGGGGTCATGGACCGATGATGTCTGGGTGGACATGGGTGATGGCTCCATGCCTTAGACTGAGAAAAGAAAAAGGCAAGAGGTCCAGGGTCAAGACCTGATGGGGGAAATATCCAAAAAGGCCCTTGGTCTTAGGATTGCCTTGTCAGAGTGTGCTGACTAGGATAAATGTACCTCTCCTTACTTTTTTGGTGAGGTGAGATCCTTGTGTGCTAGCCATGGACACATGGCGATTCTCCATGGGTTTGTGGGTTGTGTGACCACTAGGAGCATGCCATGGGAGCATTCTCTAGCTCTCTAGGTCGTGTGTGAGTGGTCAACCTAATTGCTAGGCTGATTTCCCCCCTTCGAGTCCCACATGCCCTCTGCTCCAAGGCTCCCTCTCTCCTCCAAATCCAACATTTGGTACCAGAGCCAAGTTCTGCGACTTTCAGCCAGCACCGGCCGTCACTTTGAGAGTGACGGGGTGGGGTCAAACCTTCACCAAATTTGACAATCAGCCACTGGATTTTACAGTTCAAGAGACAAGCTTTGCAACGAGGCCAAGATCGCGAAAATCCAACTGTCGGATTGAGAGGTATGCTCAAAACAAGGTTGTCCAGGGCTACACCCTTCTCTATGAGTAAGACTGTTGCCTTGTGATGACCATAACTCTCTTGTTTCTTTGTCAAATTAAAAACGTGGTACATGCGAACTGTGATTTGTTTCCTAAGCTTTCTATTGGTGGAAACATATTTGCATTCCATTGATTCGTTTGGGAGAAACGCCGTTCACAAGCTGGCTGGTCTGAGTTGGCGTAGGAGCAGAAGCATACCCTGTTTTCAAACGGGCATATCTTTCAAAATCCCCTGTTGATGTCCCTGCTTTATGGGTTGATCTGAAAGATTTTGAGCAGAATTTTCCGGTGAAGGACTCCATTTTACCAAATTCCTTGTCTGCTGGCATCTACAGTCCATATTTTGTCAGACAGATTTCTGGCAAAAGCAGCAGCAGAAGCAAGGCTATCGCAGCCATCCAAGGGTAGCGCTGAGCATCACCAAAGCTCAAAATGGTAGCAGCTGGCGTTGTAACAGCAGCCCAGCATTTGGAGAGGCTGGAGGGACGCGCTAACTTCACGTTTTGGAAGATTCGTATGGCCTCCTTTTGGAGGAGAGGGGCTTGTGGGAGGTGGTGAGCGGCGACGAGCCGGTTCCAGTTCCACAGGCAAAAGACATCACCGTAGCGCAGGTGGAAGCATGGAAGACGCCGCAAAAGGGTGCAACTGATGCGGGTTCTTCTGCAGCTGTACCGGCGGCGTATGAGGAGTGGAAGAAGAAGGACAGGCAGGCGTACAGGTTGCTTGTCAACACCATCTCCAACCCGCATCTTCAGTACGTGAGTGACAAGGCTACTGCAAAGGAGGTGTAGGACACATTGTGCAAGAAGTATGAGAGCAAGGATCCTGCATTCCTCATGCTTTTGGAGGAAACAATGATGGCGCTAAAAATGCAGGGTGGTGAAGGGATGGAGGCGTACCTGGACAGGGCAAAGGAGCTGGCAAAGCAACTGAGAGCGGCCGGCAACCCTGAAGAAGAGACGCGCTTCATCCTCCTCTTGTAGAGGCCACTCCCAACTAGCTACGACACGGTGCGAGAGACATTGGAGTGCCACCCGACTCTCGACCTCGACTTCATCTGCACGCACCAGGTGCAGGTAAAACTTCATCGCAATGCAGCAAAGCGCAATTGTGCCAGCAGCAGCATTGAAGTAGCTTTCATGGCCATGGGCTCACGCAAACAACAGCAGCAGCAGTCCGGGCACCAGAGAGGCAAGAAGAAGGGCAAATGCCACTATTGCAAGAAACAGGGGCACTACAAGAAACAATGCTTCAAGTTCAAGAGGGACAAGAAGGACCAGCAGCAGTAGCAAAAAAAGTAGCAATCTCCACAACAACAGCAGCAGCAGTCACAGCAACGCCAGCAGCAGCAACAGTAGAACTAGACTAGCGTGCGCCATTTTGGCAACATGAACATCGCCAAGGAGGTGCGCGACCGCCTCTTCATGGCGAAGTGTGACATGTCGTAGAAGGAAAAGGCGGATCTGGCATGGTACAAGAACTCAGGGTGTACCAAGAGTCTGACGCACCACAAGGAGTGGTTCACGCAACTGCTCTCCATTCCCCCTTGTCCGATTGCTTTGGGTGATGATCGGCTGGTGTATGCTGAGGGGATTATGATTGTGGAGATGTGGTTGGAGACCCCGCGTGGCATTGAAGTGGGAGTTTTCCATGGCGTGCTGTATGTACCTGATGCTGCGTTCAACCTTCTCTGAGTGTCCTCTCTCACCAACACAGGACTCCGCGTTGTTTTTGACGATGATTATGGCTTCATCCTGGACAAGGAAAGAGGAGAGGAGTTGGGCAAGTCGGTGAAGGAGGGCGACATGTTCCGCCTGCTGGGGCTGACCAAGATCCCGCGTGAGCAGGACCTTGTATTAGTGGTGCAGGCAACAGATGGCAAGATCTGGCATACGCGCTACGGCCACATCGGCATGCGCGCCTTGCAGCATCTTCAAGGGGCTGTTTGGAGGGGAAGCAGCATCGCGAGGCGTTCTCTGGAGCAGGGGAGCCTGCGAAAGAGGTATTGGAGCTGGTCCACACGGACTTGTGCGGACCGATGCAGACCCAGAGCTTTGGAGGCTCTAGGTATTTTCTCACCTTCATTGATGATTTCAGCCGTTACATTAATGTGTACTTCCTTTCCTCCAAGGATCAATGCTTTGACAGGTTCAAGGAGTTGAAGGCCATGGTAGAGAACTAGACTGGCAAGAAGATCAAGGCGTTCCGCAACGATCGCGGTGGAGAATACCTAAGCAAGGCGTTCCAGGACTATCTCGTAGCGGCTAGCACAGTACTTTCTTGGAACTTGCTCTTGTGGACCTGAAACTGAGTCGGATGGCTCCTTTCCCAACAATCTGTCACTTTGCCACAGTCAGAGAGGGCTGAGTCTACATGCCTTTATGCAGAACTGTTGCTTCTCATGGGTCACTGGCTTGGTGCAGAAATCAGCGACCTGCTTGCTGGTTGGAGTAAATTCCAGCTTGATAGCACCCTCCTGCACCATGTGCCTGATGAAATGATATGCGATATCAATGTGCTTGGTGCGTGCATGGTGCTCAGGATTCTTGGCGAGTGCGATTGCGGTCTGGTTGTCGACGCGCACAGGAACTGGAACTACTGCACTCCCACTCATCTCTGCCATGAGACGTTGGAGCCAAACTGCTTCCTTGGCTCCAAAGCTGAGAGATACGTACTCAGCTTATGTACTCGAGGTGGCCACGACCACCTGCCGCTTGCTGCACTAGGTGATGGCCCCATCATTCATGAGGAACACATGTCCAGAGATGGACTGGCGGTCCTCTGGGTTTGAAGCCCAATCGGCGTCTGTGTAGTCGATAATGCTGTTATCATTGCCGTTTTAGGTCATGCCGATGTTCATGTTTCCAGCAAGATAGCGGAAAATCCGCTTCACTGCCTTCTGGTGCTCAGGTCCGGGACTAGCCATATGCTGGCTCACAGCGCTCACAGCCTGTGCGAGGTCTGGCCTGGTTGCCACCATCAGGTACATGAGACTGCCGACGGCGCTCTGGTACTTCTGCAGCTCAGCTGCATTTGCTTCTCCATTGAAGCTCACGAGGTACTGCCGCGTCTCCAACAGCGTGCCGATGGGTTTTGCCTCTGCCATGCCAAACGGCTGCAATACATCCTTAATGTAGCGGCTATGCTGCAGCGAGAGAGAGCGTGACTTGCGGTCACGCGTGATCTGGATACCGAGGAAGTATGATGCCTCCCCGAGATCAGACATCTGGAAGCGCTCCTGCATGGCTTCCTTGAACTCCTGTAGTGCAGACATGCTGTTGGAAAGGAGGAGCATGTCATCCACAGAGACAATGATGATGAGGATCTCATGCTCATGCTACTAGCAATACACGCTGTAGTCACACTCGCTGCGCTCAAACCCCATGCACTGCAACGCTGCATCCAACTTCTGGTTCCAAGCACGCGACGCTTGCTTCAGGCCGTACAGCGACTTCTGCGGCTTGCAGACCAGGTACTCCTGGCCATCCATGACGAACCCCTCCGGCCGTCTTGACATCCATGTGGTGAACCTCGAAGTCCTCAGCTGCTGCATAAGAGAGGAGCGTGCGTACAAAGGCAAACTTTGCAACTGGGGCAAAAGTTTTTGTGTAGTCGATGCCCTCCTGCTGCGAGTAGCCCTTGGCGACCAGCCTCGCCTTGTACTTTTCCAGGTTACCATCTGCTCCCCGTTTCTTCTTGAATACTCACTTGCACTTGATCACCTTACGTCCCGGTGGACGCTCAGTCAGCTCCCACGTGCCGTTTTACAGCTGCGACTGTATCTCCTGCTGCACAGCTTGCGCCCAATCTGGTGCATCCGGTGCAGCCATGGCCTCCTTGTATGACATTGGCTCATCTAAATCTGCTGCAACTGCGACGCTCATCTGTTCTTGTTTCTGCAGCATCTAGAAATGGCCGCGCTCACCAGGCTTGTAACGTACCCTAAGAGGGTCCCTACGACCTGGTGCTGGAGCGTTAGCGAGCGGCTGGCGTACTGCTGCTGGCACAACTGCTGCTGCTGGTGGTGCTACATCCCCCTCCTCTGCTTCTGCCGATGATGCTGCTGTATCTGCAACATCAGGCATGGGAGAGTAGAGTGATACTCCCACTGTCACAGTAGAGGAAGGATCGGGAAAAACTGTATCCGGAAGAATTTCTGCTCCCACTGTCTCATCAGGTGCTTGTTCTGCTGCCTCTTCACACACGATGTTGGTGCCGATGACGTTGCTCTAATTGAAGACGACATCCCTGGAGATGATGACGTGGCCTGTATCCCTCTCGTAGAGGCGATACGCCTTGCTTGCCACGTCGTAGCCAATCATCAGCATCTGCGCACTCTTCGCGTCCCACTTTTGCCGCTTCTCCTTTGGCACGTGCATGTGCGCCAAGCTGCCAAACGCGCGAAGATGACCCACGCTCGGCTTCTTGCCGAACCACGCCTCGTACGGCGTCATCTGCTCCAGCGCCTTAGTTGGACTACNTTGAAGACGACATCCCTGGAGATGATGACGTGGCCTGTATCCCTCTCGTAGAGGCGATACGCCTTGCTTGCCACGTCGTAGCCAATCATCAGCATCTGCGCACTCTTCGCGTCCCACTTTTGCCGCTTCTCCTTTGGCACGTGCATGTGCGCCAAGCTGCCAAACACGCAAAGATGACCCATGCTCGGCTTCTTGCCGAACCACGCCTCGTACGGCGTCATCTGCTCGAGGGCCTTGGTTGGACTACGGTTCTTGATGTAGACCGCAGTGCTCATGGCTTCAGCCCAAAAGTCGTAGGTCAGCCGGGCCGCGTGTAGCATGAAGCGCGCCAACTCCACAATGGTACGGTTGGCGCGTTCTGCTACACTATTCTGCTGCGGCGAGTACCGCATGGTACGCTGCGCATTGATGCCAGCTGCTGCGAGGTAGTCCTAGAATTCCTTGCTCAGGTACTCTCCACCGCGGTCGCTGCGCAACACCTTGATCTTCTTGCTAGATTGGTTCTCCATCATGGCCTTGAACTCCTTGAACCTGTCAAAGCACTGGTCCTAGGAGGAATGGAAGTACACAGTAGTGTAAAGGCTGAAATCATCAATGAAGGTGAGAAAATACCTAGAGCCTCCAAAGCTCTGGATCTGCAGCGGTCCACACAAGTCCGTGTGGACCAGCTCCAACACCTCTTTTGCACGCTCCCGTGCTCCAGAGAACGCCTCGCGATGCTGCTTCCCTTCCAAACAGCCGATGCATAACTGGTGCTCAAAGTTAGAGATGGTAGGCTGGTCGTACCATCTGCTTTGCTTGAAGCTGTTGCAAGGCGTGCATGCCAACGTGGCCGTAGCGCGCATGCCAGATCTCGCCATCTGTCGCCTGCACCACTGCTGCTAGACTCTGCTCACGCGGGATCTTGGTCCCCCCCAGCATGCGGTAAATGTCGCCCTCCTTCACCGACTTGGCCAACTCCTCTCCTGTTTCATTGTTGAGGATGTAGCCATAGTCATCGTCAAAAACAACGCGCAGTCTTGTGTTGGTGAGAGAGGACACTGAGATAAGGTTGAACGCAACATCAGGTACATACAGCACGCCATGGAAAACTCCCACTTCAATGCCACGCGGGGTCTCCAATTACATCTCCACAATCCCAATCCCCTCAGCATACACCACCTGATCATCACCCAAAGCAGTCGGACGGGGGGGAATGGAGAGCAGCTGCGTGAACCACTCCTTGGGTGCGTCAGACTCTTGGTACACCCCGAATCCTTGTACAACGCCAAATCCGCCTTTTCCTTCTGCGACATGTCAGACTTCGCCATGAAGAGGCGGTCGCGTACCTCCTTGGCGACATTCATGTTGCCAAAATGGCGCTTGCTAGTCTGGTTCTACTACTGCTGCTGCAGCTGGCGTTGCTGTGACTGCTGTTGCTGTTGTTGTGGAGATTGCTGCTTTCGCTGCTGCTGCCGCTGCTCCTTCTGGTTCCTCTTGAACATAAAGCACTCTTTCTTGTAGTGCCTCTGTTTCTGGCAATAGTGGCACTTGCCCTTCTTCTTGCCTCTTTACTGCCTGGACTGCTGCTGTTGCTGGTTGCGTGAGCCCATGGCCATGAAAGCTTTTTCACTGCTGCTGCTGCCGCCATTGCGCTTTGCTGCATTGCGACGCAGTTCCACCTGCACCAAGTGTGTGCAGATGAAGTCGAGGTCGAGTGTCGGCTGGCACTCCAACGTCTCTCGCACCATGTCGTAGCTGGTTCGGAGTCCCCTTAGCAAGAGGAGGATGAAGCGCATCTCTTCCACAGGGTTGCCGGCCGCTCTAAACTGCTTCGCCAGCTCTTTTGCCCTGTCCACATATGCCTCCATCCCTTCACCACCCTGCATCTTCAACGCCATCATCTTCTCCTCCAAAAGCATGAGGAATGCAGGATCCTGACTCTCATACTTCTTGCACAACGTGTCCCACCCCTCCTTTGCAGTAGCCTTGTCACTCACGTAATGAAGATACGGGTTGGAGATGGTGTTGACAAACAGCCTGTAGGCCTGCCTATCCTTCTTCTTCCACTCTTCATATGCCGCTGCTACAGTTGTAGATGAACTTGCATCTACTGCACCTTTCTGCGGCATCTTCCCCGCCACCACCTCTGCTATGGTGATGCCTTTTGCCTGTAGAGGCAGAGCGCGCTCGTCGCCGCTCACCACCTCCCACAAGCCCCTCTCCTCCAAAACAAGGCGGGTACGGATCTTCCAAAACGTGAAGTTGGCGCGTCCTTCCAGCCTCTCCAAGGGCTGGGCTGCTGTTACCACGCCTGCTGCTGCCATTTTCAGCCTTGGTGATGCTCAGCGCTGCCCTTGAGTGGCGGCGCTAACCCTGCTTCTGCTGCTGCTTCAGCCAGAAATCTATGTGACAGAAAATGGACTATAAAGGCCAGCAGACTGGGAATTTCGAAAACCAAAGCCCACCACTGGAAAATTCAGCTCAAAAAATTTCAAATCAACCCATGAAATAGGGTCATCAACAAGGGATTTTGAAAGATATGCCCTCTTTAAAACAGGATATGCTTCTGCTCCTACTCCAACTCAGACCAGCCAGGTTGCAAACGGCGTTTCTCCCAAACGTACAGATGGAATGCAAATATTTTTGCACCAATGGAAAGCTTAGGAAAAACAATACAATTCGCATGTGCCACTTCTTAAATTTGACAAAGAAACAAGAGAGTTATGGTCATCACAAGGCGACAGTCTTACTCAGAGAGAAGAATGTAGCCCTGGCCGACCTCGTTTTGAGCATAACTCTCAATCCGACTGTTGGATCTTCGCAATCTTGGGCTCGTTGCAAAGCTTGTCTCTTGAACTTGAAGATTCAGTGGTCGATCATCAAATCTGGTGAAGGTTTTACCCCAACCCGTCACTCTCAAAGTGACGACCTGTGCTGGCTGGAAGTGGCAGAACTTGGCTCTGATACCAAATGTTGGAACTTGAGGAGAGAGGGAGCCTTGGAGCAGCGAGCATGAGTGATTGAAAGGGCATCACTTGTGCTGAAGAATGGTTGTTTAATCACTCAAAATGATGGAGTACATATAGAGCTAGAGCTTGGGCAAGTCAGCCCTCTCACAAGCTACACCACTTAGCCATGGAGGCTAAGACTCATACACTAGAGTCCATAATCTCACACAAGGGAGGAAATCAGCCTAGCAATCAGGCTGACCACTTATACACGACCTAGAGAACTAGACAATGCTCTCATGGTACACCCCTAGTGGTCACATAACCCACAAACCCATGGAGAATCGCCATGTGTCCATGGCTAGTACACAAGGATCTCACCTCACCTAAAACGTAAGGAGAGGTACCTTTATCCTAGTCAGCACACTCTGACAAGGCAATCCTAAGACCAAGGACCTTTTTGGATATTTCTCCCATCAGGTCTTGATTCTGGACCTCTTGCCTTTTTCTTTTCTCAGGCTAAAGCATGGAGCCATCGCCCATGGTCAGCCGGATATCGACGGTCGATGACCCCGGAAACTACGAAAACTCATATCTCGCAATAAGACCGTTGGATCGGCCTCAAACTTGGACCCTAGATATTTTGCCACCTGATCTTTCCAATGGTGATGTCCGATTGACAATTCGAGCATGCATTTGGTTCAAGGAGTTGAAGGCCATGGTGGAGATCCAGACTGGCAAGAAGATCATGGCGCTACGCAGCGATCGCGGTGGAGAGTACGTGAGCAAGGAGTTCCAGGACTACCTCGCAGCAGCTGGCATCAAGGCATAGCGTACCGCGTCGTACTCACCGCAGCAAAACGGTGTAGCAGAACGTACCAACCGTACCATTGTGGAGTCGGTACCCTCCATGTTGCACGCGGCTCGGCTGACCTACGACTTATGGGCTGAAGCCGTGAGCACTGTGGTCTACATCAAGAGCCGTAGTCCAACTAAGGCACTGGAGCAGATGACGCCGTACGAGGCATGGTTCGACAAGAAACCGAGCATTTGGTAGCCTGGCGCACATGTACGTGCCCAAGGAGAAGCGGGAGAAATGGGATGCAAAGAGTGCGTAGATGCTGATGATTGGCTACGACGTGGCAAGCAAGGCATATTGCCTCTATGAGAGAAATACAGGGCACGTTATCATCTCCGAGGATGTCGTCTTCAATGAGAGCAACGTCATCGGCACCAACATTGTGTGTGAAGAGGTAGTTGAACCAGCAGCTGACGAGATAATGGGAGTCGAAATCCTTCCTGACCCAGTCTCTCCCGATCCTTCCTCTACTGTGATAGTGGGAGAATCACTCTACTCTCCCATGTTTGATGCAGTAGATACATCAGCCTCATCAGCAGAAGCAGAGGAGGGAGATATAGCACCACCAGCAGCAGCAGTTGTGCCAGTAGCACCGCGCCAGGCGCCCGCTAAGGCTCGTGCACCTGGTCCCGGGTACCCTCTTAGGGTGCGTTACAAGCCTGGTGAGCGCGGCCATTTCTGGATGCTGCAGAAACCAGAACAGATGAATGTCGTAGTTACAGCAGATTCAGATGAGCCAACGTCATACAAAGAGGCCATAGCTGCACCGGATGCAGCGGATTGGGCGCAAGCCGTTGAGCAAGAGATATGGTCGCAGCTAGACAACGGCACGTGGGAGCTGACTGAGCGTCCACCTGGACGGAAGGTGATCAAATGCAAGAAGAAGAGGGGAGCAGACAGTAACCTAGAAAAGTACAAGGCAAGGCTGGTCGCCAAGGGCTACTCGCAGGAGGAGGGCATCGACAACACAGAAAGTTTGCCCCTGTTGCAAAGTTTGCCTCTGTGCGCATGCTCCTCTCTTATGCAGCAGCTGAGGACTTCGAGGTTCACCACATGGATGTCAAGACGGCATTCTTGAATGGTGACTTGCAGGAGGAGATCTAGATGGAGCAGCCGGAGGGGTTTGTCATGGATGGCCAGGAGCACCTGCTTTGCGAGCTACAAAAGTCCCTGTACAGCCTTTAGCAAGCGTCGCGTGCTTGGAACCAGAAGCTGGATGCGGCGTTGCAGTGCATGGGGTTTGAGCGCAGCGAGTGTGACAACAACATGTATTACTAGCAGCATGAGCATGAAATCCTCATCATCAATGTCTATGTGGATGACATGCTCCTCCTTTCCAACAGCATGTCTGCATTGCATGAGTTCAAGGACGCCATGCAGGAGCGCTTCCAGATGTCTGATCTCGGGGAGGCGTCATACTTCCTTGGCATCCAAATCACGCCTTAGCGCAAATCACGCTCTCTCTCGCTACAGCAGAGTCGCTACATCAAGGACACCCTGTAGCGGTTCAGCATGGCAGAGACCAAACCCATCCACACGCCGCTGGAGACACGGCAGTACCTCGTGAGCTTCAGTGGAGAAACAGATGCAGCTCAGCGGCAGAAGTACCAGAGTGCCATAGGCAGTCTCATGTACGTGATGGTGGCAACCAGGCCAGACCTCGCACAGGCTGTGAGCGCTGTGAGCCAGCACATGGCTAATCCCAGACCAGAGCACCAGTTTGTAATGAAGCAGATCTTTCGCTACCTTACTGGAACCATTAATGTCGACATCAACTACAACAGCAATAACAACAGCATCATCGGCTACACAGATGCAAATTGGGCTTCAAATCCTGGGACCCGCAAGTCCATCTCTGGACATGTGTTCCTCATGAATGGTGGGGCCATCAGCTGGTGCAGCAAGAGGCGGGTGGTCGTGGCCACCTCAAGCACGGAAGTTGAGTACGTCTCCCTCATCTTTGAAGCCAAGGAAGAAGTTTGGCTTCAGCATCTCATGGCACAGATGAGGGGGAGTGCAAAAGTTCCAGTTCCTATACGCGTCGACAACCAGAGCGCAATCGCATTCGCCAAGAATCCTGAGTACCATGCACGTACCAAGCACATTGACATCGCATATCACTTCATCAGGCACATGGTCCAAGAGGGTGCTATCAAGCTGGAATTTGCTCCAACTAGCAAGAGGGTCGCTGATTTCTTCACCAAGCCAGTGACCCGTGAGAAGCAGCTCTTCTGCATGAAGGCATGTGGACTCAACCCTCTCTGAATGCGGCAAAGTAGGAGATTGTTGGAAAAGGAGCCATCTTGCTCAGTTTCACGTCCACAAGAGTAAGTTCTAGGAAAGTACCAGATGCCTATTGCTATCGTCAATCCAACTTCACCATTAGAAAGACCAGGTTGCAAAATGTCTACGATCCAAGTTTGAGGCCGATCTAACGGTCGGATCGGGAGATATGGATTTTCGAATTTTTGGGGGTCATGGATCGTCGATGTCTGGGTGGGCATGGGTGATGGCTCCATGCCTTAGCGTGAAAAAAGAAAAAGGAAAGAGGTCCAAAGTCAAGACCTGATGGGAGAAATATCGAAAAGGGTCCTTGGTCTTAGGATTGCCTTGTTAGAGTGTGCTGACTACGATAAAGGTACCTGTCCTTACTTTTTATGTGACATGGCAATTCTCCATGGGTTTCTGGGTTATGTGACCACTAGGCGTGTGCCATGAGAGCATTCTCTAGCTCTCTAGGTCGTGTGTGAGTGGTCAGCCTGATTGCTAGGCTAATTTCCTCCCTTGTGTGAGATGATGGACTCTAGTGTGTGAGCCTTAGCCTCCATGGCTAAGTGGTGAGGCTTGTGAGAGGGCTGATTTGCCCAAGCTCTAGCTCTATATGTACTCCATCATTTTGAGTGATTTAATAACAATTCTTTAGCACAAGTTGTTGGGAAAGGAGCCATCTTGCTTAGTTTCAGGTCCACAGGAGCAAGTTCCATGAAAGTACCAGATACCTGCTCCGATCGCCGATCCCACTTCACCATTGGAAAGATCAGGTGGCAAAATGTCTACGGTCCAAGTTTGAGGCCGATCCAACGCTCGGATTGGGAGATATGAATTTTCGAAGTTTCGGGGCTCATGGACCGTCGATGTCTGGATGGGCATGGGTGATGGCTCCATGCCTTAGCCTGAGAAAAGAAAAAGGCAAGAGGTCCAGCATCAAGACCTGATGGGAGAAATATCCAAAAGGTCCTTGGTGTTAGGATTGCCTTGTCAGAGTGTGTTGACTAGGATAAAGGTACCTCTCCTTACTTTTTAGGTGAGGTGAGATCCTTGTGTGCTAGCCATGGACACATGGCAATTCTCCATGGGTTTGTGGGTTATGTGACCACTAGGAGTGTGCCATGAGAGTATTCTCTAGCTCTCTAGGTCGTGTGTGAGTGGTCAGCCTGATTGCTAGGCTGATTTCCTCCCTTGTGTGAGATTATGGACTCTAGTGTGTGAGCCTTAGCCTCCATGGCTAAGTGGTGTGGCTTGTGAGAGGGCTGACTTGCCCAAGCTCTAGCTCTATATGTACTCCATCATTTTGAGTGATTGAACAACCATTCTTCAGCACAAGTGATGCCCTTCCAATCACACATGCTCGCTGCTCCAAGGCTCCCTCTCTCCTCAAGTTCCAACATTTGGTATCAGAGCCAAGTTCTGCCACTTCCAGCCAGCACAGGCCGTCACTTTGAGAGTGACGGGTTGGGGTGAAACCTTCACCAGATTTGACNTGATTGAACAACCACTCTTCAGCACAAGTGATGCCCTTCCAATCACACATGCTCGCTGCTCCAAGGCTCCCTCTCTCCTCAAGTTCCAACATTTGGTATCAGAGCCAAGTTCTGCCACTTCCAGCCAGCACAGGCCGTCACTTCGAGAGTGACGGGTTGGGGTGAAACCTTCACCAGATTTGACGATCGACCACTGAATCTTCAAGTTCAAGAGACAAGCTTTCCAACGAGCCCAAGATCGTGAAGATCCAACTGTTGGATTGAGAGTTTTGCTCATAACGAGGTCGGCCAGGGCTACACTCTTCTCTATGCGTAAGACTGTCGCCTTGTGATGACCATAACTCTCTCAATTCTTTGTCGAGTTTAAAAAGTGGCACATGCGAATTGTAGTATTTTTCCTAAGCTTTCTATTGGTGCAAAAACATTTGCATTCCATCGATTCGTTTGGGGGAAACGCCGTTTACAATCTGGCTGGTCTGAGTTGGAGTAGGAGCAGAAGCATACCCTGTTTTCAAGAGGGCATATCTTTTGAAATCCCCTGTTGATGACCCTGTTTTATGGGTCGATCTGAAAGGTTTTGAGCTGAATTTTCCAGTGGTGGGCTCAGTGTTTCAAAATTCCCAGTCTGCTGGCATGTACAGTCCATTTTCTGTCAGACAGATTTCTGGCAGAAGCAGCAGCAGAAGCAGGGGTAGCGCCGCCATCCAAGGGCAGCGCTGAGCATCACCAAGGCTCAAAATGGCAGCAGCTAGCGTTGTGACAGCAGCCCAGCCTTTGGAGAGGCTGGAGGGAAGTGCCAACTTCACGTTTTGGAAGATCCGTACCCGCCTCCTTTTGGAGGAGAGGGGCTTGTGGGAGGTGGTGAGCGGCGACGAGCCAGCTCCAGTTCCACAGGCAAAAGGCATCACCGCAGCGCAGGTGGTGGCGGGGAAGACGCCGCAAAAGGGTGCAGCTGATGCGGGTTCTTTTTCAGCTGTACCAGCGACGTACGAGGAGTGGAAGAAGAAGGATAGGCAGGCCTACTGGTTGCTTGTTAACACCATCTCCAACCCGCATCTTCAGTACGTGAGTGACAAGGCTACTGCAAAGGAGGGGTGGGACACGTTGTGCAAGAAGTATGAGAGCAAGGATCCTGCATTCCTCATGCTTGTGGAGGAAAAGATGATGGCGCTGAAAATGCAGGGTGGTGAAGGGATGGAGGCGTATCTGGACAGGGCAAAGGAGCTGGCGAAGCAGCTGAGAGCGGCCGGCAATCCTGTGGAAGAGACGTGCTTCATCCTCCTCTTGCTAAGGGGACTCCCAACCAGCTACGACACGGTACGAGAGACGCTGGAGTGCCAGCCAACTCTCGACCTCGACTTCATCTGCACACACCTGGTGCAGGTGGAATTGTCGCAATGCAGCAAAGCGCAACGACGGCAGCAGCAGTGAAGCAGCTTTCATGGCCATGGGCTCACGCAACCAGCAGCAGCAGCAGACCGGGTAGCAGAGAGGCAAGAAGAAGGGCAAGTGCCACTATTGCCAGAAAGAGGGGCACTACAAGAAAGAGTGCTTCAAGTCCAAGAGGGACCAGAAAGAGCAGCAGCAGCAGTAGCAGCAACAAAAGCAGCAATCTCCACAGCAACAGCAGCAACAGTCACAGCAACGCCAGCAGCAGCAGCAGCAGCAGAACCAGACTAGGGTGCGCCATTTTGGCAACATGAACGTCGCCAAGGAGGTGCGCGACCGCCTCTTCATGGCGAAGTCTGACATGTCGCAGAAGGAAAAGGCGCATCTGGCGTGGTACAAGGACTCCGGGTGTACCAAGAGTCTGATGCACCACAAGGAGTGGTTCACACAACTGCTCTCCATTCCTCCTCGGCCGATTGCTTTGGGTGATGATCGGGTGGTGTATGCTGAAGGGATTGGGATTGTGGAGATGTGGTTGGAGACCCCGCGTGACATTGAAGTGGGAGTTTTCCATGGCGTGCTGTATGTGCCTGATGCTGCGTTCAACCTTCTCTCAGTGTCCTCTCTCACCAACACAGGACTGCGCGTTGTCTTTGATGATGACTATGGCTACATCCTCAACAAGGAAACAGGAGAGGAGTTGGCCAAGTCGGTGAAGGAGGGCGACATGTACCGCCTGCTGGGGGCGATCAAGATCCCGCGTGAGCAAAGTCTTGCAGCAGTGGTGCAGGCGACAGATGGTGAGATCTGGCATGCGCGCTACGGCCACATGGGCATGCGCGCCTTGCATCAGCTTCAAGCAAAGCAGATGGTGCGTGACCTGCCTACCATCTCTATCTTTGAGCAGCAGTTATGCATCGGATGTTTGGAGGGGAAGCAACACCGCGAGGCGTTCTCTGGAGCAGGGGAGCGTGCAAAAGAGGTGTTGGAGCTGGTCCACACGGACTTGTGCCGACCGATGAAGACCTAGAGCTTTGGAGGCTCTAGGTATTTTCTCACCTTCATTGATGATTTCAGCCGTTACACTGCTGTGTACTTCCTTTCCTCCAAGGACCATTGCTTTGACAGGTTCAAGGAGTTCAAGGCCATGGTGGAGAACCAATCAGGCAAGAAGATCAAGGCATTGCGCAGCGACCGCGGTGGAGAATACCTGAGCGAGGAATTCCAAGACTACCTCGCAGCAGCTGGCATCAAGGCGCAACGTACCGCGCCATACTCACCGCAGCAGAACGGTGTAGCAGAACGTGCCAATCCTACCATTGTGGAGTCGGCGCGCTCCATGCTGCACGCGGCTTGGCTGACGTACGACTTCTGGGCCGAAGCCGTGAGCACTGCGGTCTACATCAAGAACCGCAGTCCACCTAAGGCGCTGGAGCAGATGACGCCGTACGAGGCGTGGTTCGGCAAGAAGCCAAGCGTGGGTCATCTTTTGCGCGTTTGGCAGCTTGGCGCACATGCACGTGCCAAAAGAGAAGCGGCAAAAGTGGGACGTGAAGAGTGCGCAAATGCTGATGATTGGCTACGACGTGGCAAGCAAGGCGTATCGCCTCTACGAGAGGGATACAGGCCACGTCATCATCTCCAGGGATGTCGTCTTCAATGAGAGCAATGTCATCGGCACCAACATCGTGTGTGAAGAGGCAGCAGAACCAGCAGCTGACGAGACGGTTAGAGCAGAAATTCTTCCTGACCCAGTTTCTCCCGATCCTTCCTCTACTGTGACAGTGGGAGAATCACTCTACTCTCCCATGTCTGATGTTGCAGATACAGCAGCTTCATCGGCAGAAGCAGAGGAGGGAGATGTAGCACCACCAGCAGCAGCAGTTGTGCCAGCAGCACCGCGCCAGCCACTCGCTAACGCTCCAGCACCAGGTCGCAGGTACCCTCTTAGGGTGCGTTACAAGCCTGGTGAGCGCGGCCATTTCTGGATGCTGCAGAAACCAGAACAGATGAACGTCGCAGTTGCAGCAGATTCAGATGAGCCAACGTCATACAAGGAGGCCATGGCTGCACCGGATGCAGCAGATTGGGCGCAAGCCGTGCAGCAGAAGATACAGTCGCAGCTGGAGAACGGCATGTGGGAGCTGGCTGAACGTCCACCAGGACGTAAGGTGATCAAGTGCAAGTGGGTGTTCAAGAAGAAGCGGGGAGCAGATAGTAACCTGGAAAAATACAAGGCGAGGCTGGTCGCCAAGGGCTACTCTCAGCAGGAGGGCATCGACAACACAGAAACTTTTGCCCCCGTTGCAAAGTTTGCCTCTGTGCGCACGCTCCTCTCTTATGCAGCAGCTGAGGACTTCGAGGTTCACCACATGGATGTCAAGACGGTATTCTTGAATGGTGACTTGGAGGAAGAGATCTACATGGAGCAGCCGGAGGGGTTCGTCATGGATGGCCAGGAGCACCTGGTCTGCAAGCTGCAGAAGTCGCTGTACGGCCTCAACCAAGCGTCGCGTGCTTGGAACCAGAAGTTGGATGCGGCGTTGCATGTGCATGGGGTTTGAGCGCAGCGAGTATGACTACAGCGTGTATCGCTGGCAGCATGAGCATGAGATCCTCATCATCATTGTCTATGTGGATGACAAGCTCCTCCTTTCCAACAGCATGTCTGCACTGTAGGAGTTCAAGGAAGCCATGCAGGAGCGCTTCCAGATGTCTGATCTCGGGGAGGCATCATACTTCCTCGGTATCCAGATCATGCGTGACCGCAAGTCACGCTCTCTCTCGCTATAGCAGAGCCGCTACATCAAGGATGTTTTGTAACGGTTTGGCATGGCAGAGGAAAAACCCATCGGCACGCCGCTGGAGACACGGCAGTACCTCGTGAGCTCTAATGGAGAAGCAAATGCAGCTGAGCGGCAGAAGTACCAGAGCGCCGTCGGCAGTCTCATGTACCTGATGGTGGCAACCAGGCCGGACCTCGCACAGGCTGTGAGCGCTGTGAGCCAGCACATGGCTAGTCCCGGACCGGAGCACCAGAAGGCAGTGAAGCGGATCTTCCGCTACCTTGCTGGAACCATCAACATCGGCATCACCTACAACGGCAATGACAACAGCATCATCGGCTACACAGACGCAGATTGGGCTTCAAACCCTGAGGATCGCAAGTCCATCTCTGGACATGTGTTCCTCATGAATGGTGGAGCCATCAGCTGGTGCAGCAAGCGGCAGGTGGTCGTGGCGACCTCGAGTACAGAAGCTGAGTACGTATCTCTCAGCTTTGGAGCCAAGGAAGCAGTTTGGCTTCAACGTCTCATGGCAAAGATGAGTGGGAGTGCAGCAGTTCCAGTTCCTATGCGCGTCGACAACCAGAGCGCAATCGCACTCGCCAAGAATCCTGAGCACCATGCACGCACCAAGCACATTGATATCGCATATCATTTCATCAGGCACATGGTGCACGAGGGTGCTATCAAGCTAGAGTTTACTCCAACCAGCAAGCAGGTCGCTGATTTCTGCACCAAGCCAGTGACCCGTGAGAAGCAGCAGTTCTGCATGAAGGCATGTGGACTCAGCCCACTCTGACTGCGGCAAAGTGGGAGATTGTTGGGAAAGGAGCCATCTGGCTCAGTTTCAGGTCCACAGGAGCAAGTTCCATGAAAGTACCAGATGCCTGCTCCGATCGCCGATCCGACTTCACCATTGGAAAGATCAGGTTGCAAAATATCTACGGTCCAAGTTTGAGGCCGATCCAACGGTCGGATTGGGAGATATGAATTTT
Organism: Penium margaritaceum; assembly: GCA_023375785.1. Taxonomy (NCBI): domain Eukaryota; kingdom Viridiplantae; phylum Streptophyta; class Zygnematophyceae; order Desmidiales; family Peniaceae; genus Penium; species Penium margaritaceum. Next base: position 205,196 of record SZWC01000048.1, on the reverse strand, counting down.
CGAAGTTTCGGGGGTCATGGACCGTCGATGTCTGGATGGGCATGGGTGATGGCTCCATGCCTTAGCCTGAGAAAAGAAAAAGGCAAGAGGTCCAGGGTCAAGACCTGATGGGAGAAATATCCAAAAAGGTCCTTGGTCTTAGGATTGCCTTGTCAGAGTGTGCTGACTAGGATAAAGGTACCTCTCCTTACTTTTTAGGTGAGGTGAGATCCTTGTGTGCTAGCCATGGACACATGGCAATTCTCCATGGGTTTGTGGGTTATGTGACCACTAGGAGTGTGCCATGAGAGCATTCTCTAGCTCTCTAGGTCGTGTGTGAGTGGTCAGCCTGATTGCTAGGCTGATTTCCTCCCTTGTGTGAGATTATGGACTCTAGTGTGTGAGCCTTAGCCTCCATGGCTAAGTGGTGTGGCTTGTGAGAGGGCTGACTTGCCCAAGCTCTAGCTCTATATGTACTCCATCATTTTGAGTGATTGAACAACCATTCTTCAGCACAAGTGATGCCCTTCCAATCACACATGCTCGCTACTCCAAGGCTCCCTCTCTCCTCAAGTTCCAACACAAGTGATGCCCTTCCAATCACACATGCTCGCTGCTCCAAGGCTCCCCCTCTCCTGCAGATCCAGCACTTCGCGGCTGCCAGCGCAAGGATTACCCTGATGCTTGTGAACTTTGTGACGGGGGCAAACGTCTCATCGTAGTGCTTGCCTTTACGCTGTTCGTACCCCTTTACCACGAGCCCTGCCTTGTACTTGTGAACCATACCTTCCTTCGTGAACTTGGTCTTGAAGACCTACTTGGAGCCGATGACATTGGTAGCTTTCGGCCTCTCAACCAGCTGCCATGTGTCGTTTTCAGTAATGAACGCCAACTCGGACTTGATAGAGGCATCCCACTGATCCTCCTTGGGCCGCGCATGCACCTCTTGCACGGTCGTCGATTACGTTGATGCAACCAGCATGCACCGTGTCATGCCGATCCATCGACTGGTGCTTGCGTCAAAACACTTCACTGCTCTTAGCTACCTCTTGCTGCGGCGCGGCAGTCATGGCGGCGTCTCATTGCTCTGGTGCGATCCTTCCCACTGAGCCCGCTCCGGTGAATCATCAACCGGACGGCTCTCCGAGGATCCCTCCTCCTCTGGTGAATCATCAACCAGACGGGCGACGCGTCCGGAGTATATTTCTCCAACGTCCAATGCGAACTCCTCCGGTAGTGCGAGCTTTGGCACCTGTAATGCCTCCTTCGACAGATCATTCCGGCGGATCTCCAACCGAGCTGCATCCTTGTCACAGTCTACTGCGTCGGCTGCTACACCTGCTGCACCGCCGGGCTCCAACGCCACATCATTGACCTCTGTATCCGCTGGCTCCTCCTCGTAGTCAACGAGCTGGAACCACTCCCCATGTTTTGGAATATTCTCGATGCTCATATCGTTACTCCTGTTTCTAACGCGTTGGTACTTGTCAAACTTGACACCACAGCTACGGATGATCTCTTGGGTGTGCGTGTCCCAAAGCCGATACGAATGTTGCGCACTCTCGTAGCCGAGGAACAAGCACAGCTTCGCTAGTGGTTCCAGCTTGCTGTCGCGTCATTACGCCGCCTGCATCATCGCGTGCGCCTTGCACCTGAACACATTGAGGTGCGCCACGTTTGGCTTCCGCCTACTCCAAATTTCCTACGGCGTCTCCGAGCCGCCTTTGCCCTTCAGCTCCGCTGTTGGGGTGAGGTTGATGGTGTAGCTCGGTGTACGTACAGCCTCTGCCCTAAACCCTCGCCCAAACTCGCATCCACAACCAGGATCCGCACCATGTTGAGCAGCGTCTGGTTCGCCCGCTCCCCCACTCCGTTAGACTATGGCGAGTACGGCGTAGTGGGTTCCCACTTTATGCCTTGCTGCTTTATCCATCCACAATAGCCCACGTACTCTTTGATATTGTCGCTGCGTAGCGGTCTGACCTTCCAGCTAGTCTGCCCCTCCAACGTTGCGACATACTCCTTCAGCCTATCCAGGACATCGCCCTTCCGCTTCATGAAGTACACATTAGAGTTTTCTGCTGAATTCGTCAATGAATGTAAGAAAGTACCTCAAACCACTGTTGAATGGCATTTTGAACGGTCCATAAACATCGCTCTGCATGACCTCCAACAGGTCCTTTGCGGGAGCCTTGTTCTGGTTGAACGGCTTGCGCCGCGCCTTGCCCAAAATGCAAGGCTCACGCTTTTTGTACACTGTTGCATCTGTTGCCGCGTTGGCACCATCGATGACGAGGGTGCGTACCATGTCGTGCTTCGCCATCTCCTTAACGTTTGCGGGCGCCAAATGCAACAACCGTCAGTGCCAGAGCCCCAGATCAGCGCTTCCTCCCTTGGCCATATTAACGACGCGCTCCTCTGAGTCTGCTGCATTGGATGCGGCGGGGACCACCTTCGTCTCCACAATGTAGAGACCGCCCTTGCGCTTCGCCTCTAGTACGACTTTGCCATCACCGTTGATACGCACCACTACGCCTTTCCTATGGAAGAGTACCTCATATCCCTTGTCTGTCAAGCGGCTAACACTCAGGATGTCAGCTAGGTTGGGGACGTGCTGCACATCACAGATTGTGTACAGTTCCTTTTTACCGCCCACCATAGTTTCTACCTCCACGTCGCCTTGGCTGGCCGCCGGCTCGACTTTGTCGTTCGTGACCACCGTTTACTTGGAGGAGTTATCGTACGTCATGAATACCACCTTCTCGACTTGGGTACACTCTGCCCCGGAATTCATACACCGCCTATTGGCCTTCTTGAGCAAGTGGTTCTTGTTACCGTTGAGGAGCGACCTGCCCTTGCTGTTTTTGTCGCTGGTCTTCGCCTCTTTCGGGCACTCACGGGCCCAATGCCCCTCTTTGCCGCAATTACGGCACGCACCTTTCCTGGCGCCCTTCTTGCCACCGCCTTTTCTGCCACTTCCTCGACCCCCGCTTCCTCCATCATGTGTTTTGGTGATAAGGGCCGATGAGGAAGACAAAGACTCCCCGCAGCTCCGGCGCTGTGCCTCGTTGCGAATGTACTCTGCAACCGCGCCATAGGTGAGCTTGTCCTCTGACCATCCTCCAAGGATGGTTATGATTGGCCCTATCAGGTAGGGCCATGAGAAGGGCCATGGCCTGCAGCTACATATCGATCTTCCACCCCACATCATTGCATTGCGAGACGAGCAACTCGATCTTGTTGGATCTGGAGGAGAGAGGGAGCCTTGGAGTAGCGACCATGTGTGATTGGAAGGGAATCACTTGTGCTGAAGAATGGTTGTTCAATCACTCAAAATGATGAAGTACATATAGAGCTAGAGCTTGGGCAAGTCAGCCCTCTCACAAGCCACACCAGATAGCCATGGAGGCTAAGGCTTACACACTAGAGTCCATAATCTCACACAAGGGAGGAAATCAGCCTAGCAATCACGCTGACCACTCACATACGACCTAGAGAGCTAGAGAATGCTCTCATGGCACACTCGTAGTGGTCACATAACCCATAAACCCATGGAGAATCGCCATGTGTCCATGACTAGCACACAAGGATCTCACCTCACCTAAAAAGTAAGGAGAGGTACCTTTATCCTAGTCAGCACACTCTGACAAGGCAATCCTAAGACCAAGGACCTTTATGGATATTTCTCCCATC
>SZWC01000048.1:124255-187917 GCA_023375785.1 Penium margaritaceum | reverse complement strand
CATGGGTGATGGCTCCATGCCTTAGCCTGAGAAAAGAAAAAGGCAAGAGGTCCAGGGTCAAGACCTGATGGGAGAAATATCCAAAAAGGTCCTTGGTCTTAGGATTGCCTTGTCAGAGTGTGCTGACTAGGATAAAGGTACCTCTCCTTACTTTTTAGGTGAGGTGAGATCCTTGTGTGCTAGCCATGGACACATGGCGATTCTCCATGGGTTTGTGGGTTATGTGACCACTAGGAGTGTGCCATGAGAGCATTCTCTAGCTCTCTAGGTTGTGTGTGAGTCGTCAGCCTGATTGCTAGGCTGATTTCCTGCCTTGTGTGAGATTATGGACTCTAGTGAGTGAGCCTTAGCCTCCATGGCTAAGTGGTGTGGCTTGTGAGAGGGCTGACTTGCCCAAGCTCTAGCTCTATATGTACTCCATCATTTTGAGTGATTGAACAACCATTCTTCAGCACAAGTGATGCCCTTCCAATCACACATGCTCGCTGCTCCAAGGCTCCCTCTCTCCTCAAGTTCCAACAAGTTTGAGGTCCACAGGAGCAAGTTTGATGAAACTACCAGATGCTTGCTCCAATCGTCAATCTAAGTTGTTCATTCAAAAGATCTGGTGGTAAAATGTCTACGGTGCAAGTTTGAGGTAGATCCAACAGTCGGATTGGGATATATGAATTTTCAAAGTATTCGGGGTCATCGATAGCAGATATCCGGGTGACCATGGGCGATCGCTCCATGCCTTAGCCTGAGAAAAGAAAAAGGCAAGAGGTCCAGGGTCAAGACCTGATAGGAGAAATATCCAAAAAGGTCCTTGGTGTTAGGATTGCCTTGTCAAAGTGTGCTGACTACAATAAAGGTACCTTTCCTTACTTTTTAGGTGAGGTGAGATCCTTGTGTGCTATCCATGAACACATGGCGATTCTCCATGGGTTTGTGGGTTATGTGACCAATTCGAGTGTGCCATGAGAGGATTCTCTAGCTCTGTAGGTCGTGTGTAAATGGTCAGCCTGATTGCTAGGCTGATTTCCTCCCTTGTGTGAGATTATGGACTCTAGTGTGTGAGCCTTAGCCTCCATGGCCAAATAATGTGGCTCGTGAGAGGGCTGACTTGCCCAAGCTCTAGCTTTATACATACTCCATCATTTTGAGTTATTGAACAAACCATTCTTCAGCACAAGTGATGCCGTTCAATCACACATGCTTGCTGCTCCAAGGCTCCCTCTCTCCTCCAGATCCAACAGCTTGCTTGGAACCAGAAGTTGGATGCCGCTTTGCAGTGCATGGGGTTTGAGCGTAGTGAGTGTGACTATAGCCTCCATCACTGGCAACATGGTCGTGAGGTGCTCATCATCATCGTCTATGTGGATGACATGCTCCTCCTTTCTAGCACCATGTCTGCGCTGTAGGAGTTTAAAGAGGCCATGCAGGAGCGCTTCCAGATGTCCGATCTCAGGGAGGCACGATAGTTCCTTGGTATCTATATCACGCGTGACCGAAATCATGCTCTCTCTCGCTGAGACGAGTCGCTACATCAATGATGTTTTGCAGAGGTTCGGCATGAAAGAGGCCAAACCCATCGGCATGCCGCTGGAGACGCGATAGTACCTCGTGAGCTTCAGTGGAGAAGCACATAAGGTTGAGCGGCAGAAGTACCAGAGCGCCGTTCGTAGCCTCACGTATCTGATGGTTGCAATCACGCCGAACCTCGCACAGGCTATTAGCGTTGTGAGCCAGTACATGGCTAGTATGACATGAGCACCAGAAGGCAGTGAAGCGGATCTTCCGCTACCTTGCTAGAACCATCAACATCGGCATCACCTACAACGGCAACGACAACAACATCATCGGCTATACAGACGCAGATTGGACTTCAAACCCTGAGGACCGCAAGTCCATCTATGGACATGTGTTCCTCATAATGTTGGGCCCATTAGCTAGACCAACAAGCGGTAGGTGGTCATGGCAATCTCGGGCACGGAAGCTGAGTACGTCTCTCTCAGTTCTGGAGCCTAGGCTAAAGTTTGGTTTCAGCGTCTCATGGCAGAGATGAGTGGGAGTGCAGCAGTTCTAGTTCTTGTGCGCGTCGACAACCAGAGCGCAATTGCACTCGCCAAGAATCATGAGCACCATGCATGCACCAAGCACATTGACATCGCATATCACTTCATCAAGCACGTGGTGCAAGAAGGTGCTATCAAGCTGGAGTTTACTCCAACCAGCAAGCACATTGCTCATTTCTGTACCAAGCCAATGATCCGTGAGAAGCAGCAGTTATGCTTGAAGGCATGTGGACTCAGCCCACTCTGATTGCGGCAAAGTGGGAGATAGTTGAGAAAGGAGCCATTCGGCTCAGTTTCAGGTCCACAGGGAGAAGTTCCAGAAAACTACCAGCTGCCTGCTCAGATTGTCAATACGACTTCTTCATTTGAAAGATCATGTGGAAAAATTTCGATGATCCAAGTTTGAGGCCGATCCAACGGTCGGATTGGGAGATATGAAGTTTCAAAGTTTCTGGGGTCATCGACCTCCGATATCCGGGTGACCATGGGCGATGACTCCATGCCTTAGCCTGAGAAAGAAAAAGGCAACAGGTCCATGGTTAAGACCTTATGGGAGAATTATGCAAAAAGGTCCGAGATTCTTGGGTTGCCTTGTCAGAGTATGCTGACTAGGAAAAAGGTACCTGTCCTTGCTTTCTAGGTGAGGGGAGATCCTTGTGTGCGTCCCATGGAGACTTTGCAATTGTGCATGGGATTGTGGGTTATGTGACCACTAGGAGTGTACCATGAGAGCGTTTTCTAGCTCTATGGGTCGTGTGTGAGTGGTCCAATGTGTTAGATTATGGACTCTAGTGTGTGAGCCTTGGCCTCCATGGCTAAGTGGTGTGGCTTGTGAGAGGGCTGACTTGCCCAAGCTCTAGCTCTACATGTACTCTATTATTTTGAATAAATCAATAATCATTCTTTAGCACAAGTGAGGCCCTTCCAGTCCCACATGCTCGCTGATCCAAGGCTCCCTCTCTCCTCGAGATCCAACACGTGGCCACCTCAAGTACAGAAGCTCAATACGTCTCTCTCAGCTTTGGAGCCAAGGAAGCACTTTGGCTTCACCATCTCATGGCGGAGATGAGTGGGAGTACAGCTGTTATAATTCTTGTCCGCGTCGACAACCAGAGCACAATCACACTTGCCAAGAATCCTGAGCACCATACATGCACTATACACATTAACATCGCATATCACTTCATGAGCCACATGGTGTAGGAGGGTCCTATCAAGGTGGAGCTTACTCCAACCAGCAAGCAGGTCGCTCATTCGTGTACCAAGCCAATAACGTGTGAGAAACAATTGTTCTGCATGAAGGCATGTGGACTTAGTCCACTTTGAGTGCGGCAAAGTGGGAGATTGTTGGGAAAGGAGCCATCCGGCAAAATATCAGGTCCACAAGAGCAAGTTTTAGGAAACTTATACATGCTTGATCCGATCACCAATTTAACTTCACCATTTGAAAGATCAGGTGGCAAAATGTCCACGGTCCAAATTTGAGGCCGATCCAACGGTCGAATTGGGGATATGAATTTTTTATGTTTTCGGGGTCATCGACCGCCGATTTTTAAGTGACCATGGGTGAGGGCTCCATGCCTTAGCCTACAAAAACAAAAATGCAAGAGGTCCACGGTCAAGACCTGATGGGAGAAACATCCAAAAAAGGTCCTAGATTCTTGGGTTGCCGTGTCAGAGTGTGCTCACTAGGAAAAAGGTACGTCTCCTTACTTTTTAGGTGAGGTGAGATCCTTCTGTGCTAGCCATGGACACATGGTGATTCTCCATGGGATTGTGGGTTATGTGTCCACTAGGAGTGTGCCATGAATGCATTTTCTAGCTCTCTAGATCGTGTGTGAGTGGTCAGCCTCATTGGTAAACTGATATCCTCTCTTGTGTGAGATTATGGACTCTAATGTGTGAGCCTTAGCCTCTTTGGCTGAGTGGTGTGGCTTGTGAGACAGCTGACTTGCGCAAGCTCTAGCTCTATATGTACTCCATCATTTTGAGTGCTTGAACGACCATTCTATAGTAGAAGTGATGCCCTTCCAGCCCCACATGCTTGCTCTTCTAAGGCTCCCTCTCTCCTCCATATGCAACAAGTGTGAAGCATCTTGCTTCGTCCCTGACCAACCCTCCTATGGTGTCATCAGGTGCTTTTGTTGCTGCTTCTTACCACACCTTCAAAGCGGGGCTGCCGGCGTGAGATTCACAAGGTTGCAAGCAGTTCTTACAACTTCAGCCCAGACGCGAGGTGGGTGTTTGGTGTCGAAGAGCACGCTTCGTGTTATGCCGAGGATAGTCTGGTTCATCCGCTTGGTAACGCCACTAGTTTGGGGTGTTGAAGATGGTGGTTTGGTGGTTGATGCTGTGTTGCCTTAACGAGCCTTTGTACACCTTGTACTGACCATTGTTGTCTGTGCGTAGTGCCTTGATCTTCGTGCTTGTCTGTCACTCTACGATCGCGACAAACTCTTGCTGCTTCTATTTGACCTCTCCATTTGTCTTAAGGAAATAGATCAACATCTTGCGACTTTGCTCATCGATGAAGGTCAACAAGTACTTGCTGCCGCCGTTTGAAAGGGTGTGGAATGGTCCGCACACATGAGAGTGAATCAGGTCCAAGATTGCTGCAGTACATTGCCCATTACGTGCAAAGGGTTTTCTTTTTGCCTTGCCTTGGAGGCATGGCTCACACAACTTCTTGCACTTTCCCTCATCCTTGGCCTTCCATCCCTCCGTCCCATGAACCACTTTGTGTTCCTTTATAGCTTGTAGTGTATTGTCGGCCACATGGCCAAACCGACTCTGCCACAGCTCAGCATATGTGTCGATGGAGTTGGCCACCATGGTGACGGCTTGTGGTGCAACATCAAGTTTTGGAGACTTGGGCTCTTCAACCGCCGCATATCCCTCATTTGTACTCTCAACGGGTTTGGTCTAGAACACATAGAGCCCATCAGTTCTTGGGACCTGTGTGACAAGACTCTCCTTGGGTTAGGAGATCTTCATGTCCTTGTTCTTGACAATCACGGTCTCCTCCTCCGTGAAGACGACCTTTGTATCGTGGTTTTGGACACAAAGAAGAGGTTTACCGCAAAAGACGGCATGTAGACAAAGTTATCCAGCTTCAAGTCCTTTTAAACGCCAGTCACGTTGATGCTCATCAATTTTTCTCCCTCACCTTGCGCGTGGACAAGGCTGTTGTTGGCACAATTGAAGCAACGTTCAGTGTCCCCAATGGTGATGAACCCATCCTTCTCCCTTGAAGAGTGCTATTTCGTGCCAAATTCGAGGCCGTGGGTTCCACGCTTGAGCAATATTGTTCCTTTGGTTGCTGGTACGCTCTATGTCGTCATGTTTGTCAACTCTTATTACCTTTTCCTTTGCCCTCAAATCTACCACCATGATCTCTGTCTTCCTTCTTGGGAGAAGGAAGACATGGGGTACTCCCGTGCCCCATGTCCAGGCTTGCCACAGTTATGGTTCTTCCCAGGATGCTTTGAACTCTTTCCACCGCCACCATTACCTTTTCCTCCACCACCACCGCTTCCGCTGCTGCTCTAACCAGAGAAGGAATTGTTGCCACGACCACCGTACAATGCAGCATAGGTTGAAATGCTAGCCTCACTACCGTTGTGACACATGGCCTCGTTGCGCACATACTTGGACACCGTCTCATACGTCAAATCCTCCTCCTTCCAACCGCAAAAGACGGTGATAAGAGGACCCCAGCTTTCACGTAGCGCCATGAGGAGGATCATGGCCTACATGTTGGTGTGGATTTCCCAGCTCATTTGGGTCACTTGCTCCTGCAGTCCTTCAAACTGCCACAAGATGTCCAGAATCGACTCTCCCTCGCTCACCCTCATCGAATGAGCTTTTGAAGGAGGAGGAGGCAATTTGCAAGAACCGTTGATTGGTCTACACTTGCAAGCTTTTCATGAGCCTTTGATGCATGTGTGATACCTTAGAGGTAGACATGCTGTGACTTATGCACCAATGTGACAATAATTGCAAACCCCATGTCATTTTTGACACTCCATGCTCAAATCCAGGATCTGTTTTTGGAGGTTCAACCTCTTTTCCAAGGAATATCTTCAAGTAGCCAAGCACCCTCATGACAATCTCAAATTGCCATTTCCACAAGGAAAAACCAAAACGTGTGAACTTTGACATCCCATCGTTGACTTGCTCGAGAGTGAGCGTCATGGGACTCGTCATACTGCTTCTCTGTTTCTCTGCTTTTCTGGTTCGTTAAGGCCGATGTAGGCTTATGTGGGCTGTTGTCAGTTACTAGTTTAGAAGGTGTACATCTGTCGCTTACCCCTTAGCCGTTGATTACCTGTAAACAAAGAAGCACACACAATAGCAAACCCATGGTCGGGCCTCTAAGGACAGGGCTTATCCTCGTAAGGGCCCAAGGTGTTGACCTGATATGCTCCTTGTCCATGGTTGATATTTAGAGAGGTACATGACGGACTAGGTATGCACTGCTCCCTTGGTGTAAGTCCCCTAAGTCTGATCCAGATAGACAAGGCATGTACTGCTCCTTTGGAGCAAGTCTCTTCGGTCTAATCTGGATAGTATAGCCACCAAATACTACCTAGGACAACTCTTTGTGGCTTAGACGTTCGTGAGTTAGTCTCTGGAGCGAGAGGTCACTGGGTCAAATCCGTGCTCGGTGACTAATTCTCTTTGTGACCAAAAGGACAGGAAGGTTCTAAAAGACATCTTAGAACATTCCAAGGTCCTTCTTGGTGACTGGCACCACATGGAGATCACAGGGAGTGCCATGTAGGCAGGGGGGATGACGCAATCAAGATTGCCCCAAAGTGGTTCATTCAAGGAGCCACTACGCGCCTAGGCTAGAGGCTCGCTTTGGGACTATAAGAACCTATCAGTTGCCTGTCATTGAGTACAATTCTTACCTTTGAGACTCCTTGCAGAGTTGTCCACTAGAGGCACACACGAAAGGAGCATTGGCTGGTCTAAGCCCCAGGAGTTTGCTCCTCAAGCGAAAGTGACCAGGTGCTAAGGACACAATGCAAGAAAGTGATTCCTATGAACTGCTCAGTGTGGACCTTTGGCTCTTAGGGTGATATCATCTCTTGGTTGCAATACCAAGAGCGGTCAGCGAAAACCATTGTGTCGGATCCCGTTTTCTAAACCGTCGCCTTAGGCAGGTTGACAAAAGGTTATGGGCCCACACTGACTACTTGTAAGGCACGCTTCTACGCACTCTCTTGCCCTCTTTGTCTTTCACTACGCATCAGCTCCATCAGCTCCATCAGCTCCATCTGCTCCATCAACTCCAACGGCGGGTACTGGCACTTAGCGAACAAGGGCCAAGGATAAGCTGTGCCCTTGGAGGTATGACCCTTGGGCCCTAACCAGGACAAGCTCTACCCTTGGAGGCACGACCCTGGGTTTGCCAGTACGCGTTCTTCTCTGTTTGCAGGTGATCAACGGTTAAGGGATAAGCGACGGATCTGCACCTTTTAAACCAGTAGTACACAATAGCCTATATCAGCCTGCATCGGCCTTAGAGAAGCAAAGAAGCAGAGAAGCAGAGAAGCAGTATGACGAAACGCTCGACGCTCACTCTTGAGCAGGTGAATGGTGGGATGTCAAGTTTTATAAGGTTTGGTTTTCCCTTGTAGAGATGGAAATATGAGATTGTCATGAGGGTACGTGGCTTGTTGAAGATGCTCCTTGGAGAAGACGTTGAACCTCCACAAACAGATCCTTGATATGAACCGTGGAGTGTTAAAAATGACATGGCGCTTGCAATTCTTGTGACATGAGTGCATGAGTCACAACATGTCCACCTCCAAGGTATCACACATGCATCAAAGGCTTATGAGAAGCTTGGCATATACACCAATCAACGGCTCTCGCAAATTGCCTCTTCATCCTTCAAAAGCTGATTTTCATAAGGGTGAGCGAGGGAGAGTCGATTCCGGACTTCCTGTGGCAGTTTCAAGGACCAGTGCAGTAACTGACCCAAATGAATTGGGAAATTGAAACCAACACTCAGGGCATGATCCTCCTCATGGCGCTTCCTGAAAGCTCAGGTCCCTGGATCACTATCTTTAGCGGTATGAACGAGGAGGATTTGACGTATAAGGCAGTGTCCGAGTACGTGCGCAATGGGACCACGCGTTGTAGCGGTAGTGAGGCTAACATTTCAGCCTATGGTGCACTCTATAGTGGTTGCGGCAGCAATTCCTCTTCTAGTTAGAGTAGCATCGCAATCGGTGGTGGTGGAGGAAAAGGCAATGGTGGCGGTGGAAAGAGTTCAAAATGTACCGGGAAGTGCCATAACTGTGGCAACCCTGTGCATTGCGCACGGGATTGAAGGGCTCCCAACAAGGAGGACGAAGATAATCGTGGTAGAAATGAGGTCAAAAGAAATGGTAACGAGTTGACGAACATGATGACTAGGAGCGTGCCGCTAACCAAGGGGGCAGCATTACTCAAGCATGGAGCCTACGGGCTTGACTCTGGCACGAACCACCACTCTTCAAGGGAGAAGGATGGATTCATCTCCATTGGGGACACTGAACGTCCCTTCAGGTATGCCAACAGCATCCTTGTCTATGCGCAAGGCGAGGGAGATAAGTTGATCAGCATCAACGTGAATGGTGCTGAAAAAGACTTGAAGCTAGAGAACGTCGTCTACATGCCGTCTTTTGCGGCAAACCTCTTGTCAGTGTCCAAAATCAGGGACCACAACATGACGATCGTCTTCACAGAGGAGGCCGTGATTGTCAAGAACAAGGACATCAAGATTTCCTATCCTTATGAGAGTCTTGTCGCACAGGTCCCAAGATTTGATAGGCCTTACGTGCTGTAGACCAAGCCATTTAAGAGTACAAATAAGGGATATGCGACGGTTGAAGAGCCCAAGTTTCCAAAGCTTGATATTGCACCACAAAACGTCATCATGGCAGCCAACTCCACTGACACAGATGCCGAGCTCTGGCACGAGCGGTTTGGCCATGTAGCCGACAGCACACTACAAGACATGTAGCAGCACGAAATGGTTCATGGGATGGAGGGATGCAAGGCAAAGGATGAGGGAAAGTGCAAAAAGCCGTGTGAGCCATGCCTCCAAGGTAAGGCAAGGAGAAAACCCTTTGAGCGTAATAGGCAACGTGCGGCGGGAATCTAAATCTGATTCACTCTGATGTGTGCGGACCATTCTACACCCCTTGAAACCGCGGCAACACGTATTTCTTGACCTTTACAATGACCACAGCCGCAAGATGTATGTCTACTTCCTCAAGAAAAAGAGAGAGGTCAAGGAGAAGCTGCAAGAGTTTGTCGCAATGGTAGAGCAGCAGACAAGCAAGAAGGTCAAGGCACTACACATTGACAATGGTGGTGAGTACAAAGCGTGCAAAGGCTGATTGAGCCAGTTCGGCATCAACCACCAGACCACCACGCCTTACACCCGCCATAGCTATGGCGTTGCCGAGCGGATGAACCACACTATCCTCTGCATGACACGAAGCATGCTCTTCCACGCCAAACTCCCACCTCGCTTCTGGGATGAAGCTGCAAGAACTGCTTGCTACCTTGTGAATCTCACTGCGACAGCCGCGCTTCGAAGGCATGGTAAGAGGGAGGAAGAGAAGCAGCTCAGGACGCCACAGGAGGCTTGGTCAGGGAAGAAGCCAAATGAGTCACACTTAAGGGATTTTGGCTGTATTGTATGGGCAAAGGTCCAAGTAGGAGAAGGAAGTGGCAAGCTAGATGCACGTGCTCGTAAGTATGTAATGGTCGGATATGACACTACACACAAGGCGTACAAGCTGTGGGACCAACCGGCTTGAAAGCTCATCAGGAGCCTAGATGTCGACTTTGATGAAAGGACGCTTGGCAAGGGAGAGTCACTGGACCTTGTCCATGCTCCGAAATCAGGAGAGTGGGTTGTGTTGCTTGAGTCAGGTGATCAAGTGCCAGAAAACAGGCAGATGGTGCCATTGAAGGATGGTATTGCAGGGAGAGTGGCTATGCAGGCTGACAAAGCGACAGACAATGACACTTAGTCTGAGTCGTTTGAGGCCTCTTAGTCAAACTTTGAGGCCGGTGGCTCCTCCTCAAGCAATGGATCACTTGCAGCAGAGGAGCAACAGAAGGAACTAAGCCTTGAAGTACCACCAATAACACTCCAGTGTAGTACACATCAAAACAAATCTCAGTCCACGTGCGATGCTCAGAGTGCGGAATGGACCAGACTCAGCTGGTCATGTTTGGCTCAAAAAGAGCCTGTGAGCATAACGAAGGCTATGAACATGCCACATGCGGCCAAGTGGAAGGAGACAGTGGATAGCGATCTCGCATCCATTGAAGAGAACGGAACATGGGTTATGGTGGACAGGCCACCAAACGGTCACGTGGTCGGGTCAAAGTGGGTACTCCGGAAAACGTTCAAGCAGGATTGTATTATCGACAAATACTAGGCAAAAGTTGTCCTAGCGTGCAGGGTCAGAGTACGAGGAGATCTTTCCGCCTGTGGTCACCTTTGCCTCCATCGCTTCCATGCTAAGTATGGCTGCTGCAAAAGATCTCGAGGTCCACCAGATGGACGTCAAGACAGCTTTCCTCTATGAGAAGCGAAACAAAGAAGTGCTGATGGAAGTAGCCAAGGGAGTGGAAGCTCCAAACGGCAAGGTTTGCAAACAGGTCGAAGAACTCTACGAGTTGAAACAGGCCCCAAGGCTGTGATAAAAGGAGATGGACGGCTTCATGGCCGGGCTCACCTTCAGGTACTGCCAAAATGACCCTAGTATCTAAATGCGGGAGGATGAGCAAGAGTTGATGCTTGTTGCACTGTACGGGGATGACCTGATCATGTGCTCATCATCGATCAAGCCGATGAACAAGATGAAGACATATCTCATTAACAGGTTCAAGATCAATGATATGGGTCTGCTTGAGTTCTATCTCGGGATAGGCATCGACCGCAATCGAGCAGCAGGCACCATCAAGCTAAACCAGACCGAGTATCTTATGGAGGTCCTCAAGCCCTACAACATGGAGGAATGCAAGCCAATCAGCACACCCATAACAATAGACATCAAGCTCTCCTCCTCCATGAACCCTAGCACCGAAGGAGAACGACGTGAGATGGATAACATTCCCTACCAGTCTGCTCTTGGCAGCCTCATGTATGCCATGGTACGAGTCCGCCTTGACATTTACTATGCTGTGGGACAAGTGAGCAAGTTTGTGCCCAATCCACAGCCACAGTACTGGCAAGCAGTCAAGCGTATCATGTGCGATCTACAGATGACCCAACACATGAAACTCTAGTTTGGAGGCCAAGAAGGATCTGACACGTTGCGGTTGGTGTGCTAGACAAACGCTGTCTGGGGAGGAAGAATCGATGACATAAAGTCCAACTTGGGATTTGTGTGCCTCTTGAATGGTGGTATAGTCTCTTGGGCAAGCAAAAAGGAATATTGTGTCTCCCTCTCTACCGCTCAAGCAGAGTACATTCCTCTGTCAGAAGAATGCAAGGAGACACAGTGGCTACACAGTTTGCTTACTAAGATGGAAGTGCCATTAATGGGGGCAATACATGTTCACATCAACAATAAGAGTTCCATGAAAATGGCACATGATGATGTCATCAGGTACAATTACTCACAGAACCTGGTTGCAAAGGAGATCATAGACCTGGAATACGTGGAGACAAGGAAGATGCTCACAGATTGCATGACAAAGGCGCTGGACAGCGTATTGCACTTTGCAAGTACTAGAGGCATCACTATGGTCAACGCAACAGACAAAGACTGAGGCCAAGACTGCTGGAGAAAGGAGAGGTCTCATAGCTAATGGACACAGGTGCAAGGGAGAGTTTGTTGACCTGATATGCTTTGTTGGATCTGGAGGAGAGAGGAAGCCTTGGAGCAGCGAGCATGTGTGATTGGAAGGGCATCACTTGTGCTGAAGAATGGTTGTTCAATCACTCAAAATGATGGAGTACATATAGAGCTAGAGCTTGGGCAAGTCAGCCCTCTCACAAGCCACACCACTTAGCCATGGAGGCTAAGACTCACACACTAGAGTCCATAATCTCACACAAGGGAGGAAATCAGCCTAGCAAACAGGCTAACCACTCACACACGACCTAGAGAGCTAGAGAATGCTCTCATGGCACACTCCTAGTGGTCACATAACCCACAAACCCATGGAGAATCGCCATGTGTCCATGGCTAGCACAGAAGGATCTCACCTCACCTAAAAACTAAGGAGA
This sequence comes from Penium margaritaceum, assembly GCA_023375785.1. Taxonomy (NCBI): domain Eukaryota; kingdom Viridiplantae; phylum Streptophyta; class Zygnematophyceae; order Desmidiales; family Peniaceae; genus Penium; species Penium margaritaceum. The sequence continues at coordinate 175,611 of SZWC01000048.1, read as the reverse complement.
GGTACCTTTATCCTAGTCAGCACACTCTGACAAGGCAATCCTAAGACCAAGGACCTTTTTGGATATTTCTCCCATCAAGTCTTGACCCTGGACCTCTTGCCTTTTTCTTTTCTCAGGCTAAGGCATGGAGCCATCACCCATGCCCACCCAGACATCGACGCGCCATGACCCCCGAAACTTCGAAAATTCATCTCCCAATCCGACCGTTCGATCGGCCTCAAACTTGGACCATAGACATTTCGCCACCTGATCTTTTCAATGGTGATGTCGGATCGGCGATCAGAGCAGGCATCTGGTACTTTCCTGGAACTTGCTCCTGTGGACCTGAAACTGAGCCAGATGGCTCCTTTCCCAACAATCTCCCACTTTGCCGCAATCACAGTGGGCTGAGTCCACATGCTTTCATGCAGAACTGCTGCTTCTCACGGGTCACTGGCTTGGTGCACAAATCAGCGACCTGCTTGCTGGTTGGAGTGAACTCCAGCTTGATAGCACCCTCCTGCACCATGTGCCCGATGAAATGATATGCGATGTAAATGTGCTTGGTGCGTGCATGGTGCTCAGGATTCTTGGCCAGTGCGATTGCGCTCTGGTTGTCGACGCGCACAGGAACTCGAACTGCTGCACTCCCACTCATCTCTGCCATGAGACGTTGGAGCCAATCTGCTTCCTTGGCTCCAAAGCTGAGAGATACGTACTCAGCTTCTGTACTCGAGGTGGCCACGACCACCTACCGCTTGCTGCACCAGCTGATGGCTCCACAATTCATGAGGAACACATGTCCAGAGATGGACTTGCGGTCCTCAGGGTTTGAAGCCCAATCTGCGTCTGTGTAGCCGATGATGCTGTTGTCATTGCCGTTGTAGGTGATGCCGATCTTGATGGTTCGAGCAAGGTAGCGGAAGATCCGCTTCACTGCCTTCTGGTGCTCCAGTCCGGGATTAGCTATGTGTAGGCTCACAGCGCTCACAGCCTGTGCGAGGTCCGGCCTGGTTGCCACCATCACGTACATGAGACTGCCGACTGTGCTGTGGTACTTCTGCCGCTCAGCTGCATTTGCTTCTCCATTGAAGCTCACGAGGTACTGCCGCGTCTCCAGCGGCGTGCCGATGGGTTTTGCCTATGCCATGTCGAACCACTGCAAAACATCCTTGATGTAGCAGCTCTGCTGCAGCGAGAGAGAGCGAGACTTGCGGTCACGCATGATCTGAATACCGAGGAAGTATGATGCCTCCCCGAGATCAGACATCTAGAAGCGCTCCTGCATGGCTTCCTTGAACTCCTGCAGTGCAGGCATGCTGTTAGAAAGGAGGAGCATGTCATCCACATAGACAATGATGATGAGGATCTCATGCTTATGCTGCCAGCGATACACGCTGTAGTCACACTCGCTGCGCACCAACCACATGCACTACAACGCCGCATCCAACTTCTGGTTCCAAGCACGCGACGCTTGCTTGAGGCCGTACAGCGACTTCTGCAGCTTGCAGACCAGGTGCTCTTGGCCATCCATGACGAACCCCTCGTTTGCTCCATGTAGATCTCCTCCTCCAAGTCACCATTCAAGAATGCCGTCTTGACATCCATGTGGTGAACCTCGAAGTCCTTAGCTGTTGCATAAGAGAGCAGCGTGCGCAGAGAGGCAAACTTTGCAACGGGGGCAAACGTTTCTGTGTAGTCGATGCCCTCCTGCTGCGAGTAGCCCTTGGCGACCAGCCTCGCCTTGTACTTTTCCAGGTTACCATCTGCTCCCCGCTTCTTCTTGAAGACCCACTTGCACATGATCACTTTACGTCCTGGTGGACGCTCAGTCAGCTCCCACGTGCCGTTGTCCAGGTGCAACTGTATCTCTTGCTGCANAGAGAGCAGCGTGCGCAGAGAGGCAAACTTTGCAACGGGGGCAAACGTTTCTGTGTAGTCGATGCCCTCCTGCTGCGAGTAGCCCTTGGCGACCAGCCTCGCCTTGTACTTTTCCAGGTTACCATCTGCTCCCCGCTTCTTCTTGAAGACCCACTTGCACATGATCACTTTACGTCCTGGTGGACGCTCAGTCAGCTCCCACGTGCCGTTGTCCAGGTGCAACTGTATCTCTTGCTGCACGGCTTGCGCCCAATCTGCTGCATCCGGTGCAGCCATTGCCTCCTTGTATGACGTTGGCTCATCTGAATCTGCTGCAACTGCAACGTTCATCTGTTCTAGTTTGTGCAGCATCCAGAAATGGCCGCGCTCACCAGGCTTGTAACGCACCCTGAGAGGGTACCTCCGACCCGGAGCTGGAGCGTTAGCAGGCGGCTGACGCGGTGCGGCTGGCACAACTACTTTTGCTGGTGGTGCTACATCTCCCTCCTCTGCTTCTGCCGATGAAGCTGCTGTATCTGCTGCCTCAAACATTGGAGAGTAGAGTGATTCTCCCACTGTCACAGTGGAGGAAGGATCGGGAGAAACTGGGTCAGGAAGAATTTCTGCTCCCACTATCTCGTCAGCTGCTGGTTCTGTTGCCTCTTCACACACAATGTTGGTGCCAATGACGTTGCTCTCATTGAAGACGACATCCCTGGAGATGATGACGTGGCCTTTATCCCTCTTGTAGAGGCAATACGCCTTGCTTGCCACGTCGTAGCCAATCATCATCATCTGCGCACTCTTCGCGTCCCACTTTTGCCGCTTCTCCTTTGGCACGTGCATGTGCGCCAAGCTACCAAACGCGCGAAGATGACCCACGCTCGGCTTCTTACCGAACCATGCCTCGTACGGCGTCATCCACTCCAGCGCCTTAGTTGGACTACGGTTCTTGATGTAGACTGCAGTGCTCACGGCTTCAGCCCAGAAGTCGTAGGTCAGCCGAGCCGCGTGCAGCATGGAGCGCGCCGACTCCATAATGGTACGGTTGGCACGTTCTACTACACCATTCTATTGCGGCGAGTACGGCGCGGTACGCTGCGCCTTGATGCCAGGTGCTGCGAGGTAGTCCTGGAACTCCTTGCTTAGGTATTCTCCACCGCTATCGCTGCGCAGCGCCTTGATCTTCTTGCCGGCCTGGTTCTCCACCATGGCCTTGAACTCCTTGAACCTGTCAAAGCACTGGTCCTTGGAGGAAAGGAAGTCCACAGCAGTGTAACGGCTGAAATCATCAATGAAGGTGAGAAAAGACCTAGAGTCCCCAAAGCTATGGGTCTGCATCGGTCTGCACAAGTCGGTGTGGACCAGCTCCAACACCCCTTTTGCACGCTCCCCTGCTCCAGAGAACGCCTCGCGGTGCCGCTTTCCCTTTCAAACAGCCAATGCATAACTGCTGCTCAAAGTTAGAGATGGTAGGTAGGTCACGCACCATCTGCTTTGCTTGAAGCTGCTGCAAGGTGCGCATGCCGAAGTGGCCGTAGCGTGCATGTCACATCTCGCCATCTGTCGCGTTCACCACTGCTGCAAGACTCTGCTTACGCGGGATCTTAGTCGCCCCCAGCAGGCGGTACATGTCGCCCTCCTTCACAGACTTGGCCAACTCCTCTCCTGTTTCCTTGTCAAGGATGTAGCCGTAATCTTCGTCAAAAACGACGCGCAGTCCTGTGTTGGTGAGAGAGGACACTCAGAGAAGGGTGAACGCAGCATCAGGCACATACAGCACGCCATGGAACACTCCCACTTCAATGTTGCGCGGGGTCTCCAACCACATCTCCACAATCCCAATCCCCTCAGCATAAACCACCTGATCATCACCCAAAGCAATCGAACGGGGGGTGGGGGAATGGAGAGCAGCTGTGTGAACCATTCCTTGTCGTGCGTCAGACTCTTGATACACCCCGAGTCCTTGTACCACGCCAGATCCGCCTTGTCCTTGTGCGTCATGTCAGACTTTGCCATGAAGAGGCGGTCGCGCACCTCCTTGGCAACGTTCATATTGCCAAAATGGCGTAAGCTAGTCTGGTTCTGGTGCTGGTGTTGCTGCTGATGTTGCTGTGACTGCTGTTGCTGTTACTGTGGAGTTTGCTGCTTTTGCTACTGCTGCTGCTGTTCTTTCTGGTCCCTCTTGAACTTGAAGCACTCTTTCTTGTAATAGCCCTCTTTCTGGCAATAGTGGCACTTGCCTTTCTTCTTGCCTCTCTGCTGCCCGGACTGCTATTGCTGCTGGTTGTGTGAGCCCATGGCCATGAAAGCTGCTTCACTGCTGATGTTGCTGCCATTGCGCTTAGCTGCATTGCGACGCAGTTCCACCTGCACCAAGTGCGTGCAGATGAAGTCGAGGTCGAGAGTTTGCTGGCACTCCAACGTCTCTCGCACCGTGTTGTAGCTGGTTGGGAGTCCCCTCAGCAAGAGGAGGATGAAGCGCGTCTCTTCCACAAGGTTGCCGGCCACTCTTAGCTGCTTTGCCAGCCCCTTGGCCCTGTCCAGATACGCCTCCATCCCTTCACCACCTTGCATTTTTAGCGCCATCATCTTTTCCTCCAAAAGCACGAGGAATGCAGGATCCTTGCTCTCATACTTCTTGCACAACGTTGCCCACAACTCCTTTGCAGTAGCCTTGTCACTCACGTACTGAAGATGCGGGTTGGAGATGGTGTTGACAAGCAACCTGTAGGCCTGCCTGTCCTTCTTCTTCCACTCCTCATACGTCGCTGGTAAAGCTGCAGAAGAACCCGCATCAGCTGCACCCTTTTGCGGCGTCTTCCCCGCCACCACCTGTGCTGCAGTGATGCCATTGGCCTGTGGAGGCGGAGCGCGCTCGTCGCCGCTCACCACCTCCCACAAGCCCCTCTCCTCCAAAAGGAGGCGGGTACGGATCTTTCAAAACGTGAAGTTGGCGCGTCCTTCCAGCCTCTCCAAGGGCTGGGCTGCTGTTACGACGCCTGCTGCTGCCATTTTGAGCCTTGGTGATGCTGAGCGCTGCCCTTAGATGGCGGCGCTACCCCTGCTTCTGCTGCTACTTCTGCCAGAAATCTGTCTGACAGGAAATGGACTGTAGATGACAGCAGACTCAGAATTTTTAAAAACTGAGCCCACCACTAAAAAATTCAGCTCAAAACCTTTCAGATCGACCCATAAAACAGGGTCATCAACAGGGGATTCCAAAAGATATGCCCTCTTGAAAACAGGGTATGGTTATGCTCCTACTCCAACTCAGACCAGCCAGGTTGTAAACGGCGTTTCTCCCAAACGAATCAATGGAATGCAAGTATTTTTGCACAAATGCAAAGCTTAAAAAAATACTACAATTCGCATGTGCCACTTTTTAAATTTGACAAAGAAAAGAGAGAGTTATGGTCATCACAAGGCGACAGTCTTACTCATAGTGAATAGTGTAGCCCTGGCCGACCTCGTTTTGAGCATACCTCTCAATCCGACTGTTGGATCTTCGCGTTTTTGGGCTCGTTAGAAAGCTTGTCTTTTGAACTTGAAGATCCAGTGGTTGATTGTGAAATTTAGTGAAGGTTTCACCCCAACCTGTCACTCTCAAAGTGACGGCCTGTGCTGGCTGAAAGTGACAGAACTTGGCTCTGGTACCAAGTGTTGGATCTGGAGGAGAGAGGGAGCCTTGGAGCAGCGAGCATGTGTGATTGGAAGGGCATCACTTATGCTGAAGAATGGTTGTTCAATCACTCAAAATGATGGAGTACATATAGAGCTAGAGCTTGGCCAAGTCAGCCCTCTCACAAGCCACACCACTTAGCCATGGAGGCTAAGGCTCACACACTAGAGTCCATAATCTCACACAAGGGATGAAATCAGCCTACCAATCAGGCTNTGGAGAATCGCCATGTGTCCATGGCTAGCACACAAGGATCTCACCTCACCTAAAAAGTAAGGAGAGGTACCTTTATCCTAGTCAGCACACTCTGACAAGGCAATCCTAAGACCAAGGACCTTTTTGGATATTTTTCCCATCAGGTCTTGACCCTGGACCTCTAACCTTTTCCTTTTCTCAGGCTAAAGCATGGAGCCATCACCCATGCCCACCCAGACATCGACGGTCCAAGACCCCCGAAACATCGAGAATTCATACCTCCCAATCCGACCGTCGGATTGGCCCCAAACTTTGACCGTAGACATCTTTCCACCTGATCTTTCCAACGAAGCAGTCAGATTGGCAATCGGAGTAGGCATCTGGTACTTTCCTGGAACTTGCTCATGTGGACCTGAAATTGAGCCAGCTGGCTCCTTTCCCAACATGCTTCTTGTCCATGGCTGACATTTGGAAAGGCATATGACAGACAAGGCATACACTGCTTTTTGGGAGGAAGTCTATTTGCAGGTGATAAACGGCTAAGGGATAAGCAACGGATCTACACCTTCTAAACCGATAGCAGAGAATAGCCTACATCAACCTACATCAACCTCAACAAAGCAGAGAAGTAGAGAAGTATAGAAGCAGTATGAGAACACCTATGACGCTCACTCTCGAGCAGGTCAATGGTGGGATGTCAAAGTTCACAGGGTTTGGTTTTCCCTTGTGAAAATTGCTGTTTCAGATTGTCATGAGGGAGCGTGGCTACTTGAACATGTTCCTTGGAGAAGAGGTTGAACATCCAAAAACAGGTCCTGGATATGAAGCATGGAGTGTCAAAAATGACATCACACTTGCAATTCTTGTGACATCAGTGCATGAGTCAAAGCATGTCCACCTCCAAGGTATCAAACATGCATCAAAGGCTTATGAGAAGCTTGCACGTGTACACCAATGAAGGGCTCTCCTAAATCACCTCTTCATCCTTCTAAAGCTGATTTTGATGAGGGTGAGCCAGGGAGAGTTGATTCCACACATCCTGTTGCAGTTTGAAGGACTGCTGCAGCAAGTGACCCAAATGAACTGGGAAATGGACACCGAACATGTAGGCCATGATCCTCCTCGTGGCACTACTTGAAAGCTGGGGTCCTCTGATCACCGTCTTTGGCGCTTGGAAGGAGGAGGATTTGACGTATGAGGCAGTGTCCGAGAACGTGCGCAACAAAGCCATGCACCGAAGCGGTTGTGAAGCTAACATTTCAGCCTATGGTGCACAGTACGGTGGTCGTGGCCACTATTTCTCTTTTGGTCAGAATAGTAGCGGAAGCGGTGGCGGTGGAGGAAAAGGCAATGGTGGCGGTGGAAAGTGTTCAAATCGTCGTGGAAAGTTGTTGGATCTGAAGGAGAGACAAAGCCTTGGAGCAGCGAGCATGTGTGATTGGAAGGGCATCACGTGTGCTGAAGAATGGTTGTTCAATCACTCAAAATGATGGAGTACATATAAAGGAAGAGTTTAGGCAAGTCAGCCCTCTCACAAGCCACACCACTTAGCCATGGAGGCTAAGGCTCACACACAAGGGTCCATAATCTCACACAAGGGAGGAAATCAGCCTAGCAATCAGACTGACTACTCACACACGACCTAGAGAGCTAGAAAATGCTCTCATGGTACACTCCTAGTGATCACAAAACCCATAACTCCATGGAGAATCGCCATGTGTCCATGGCTAGCACACAAGGATCTCACCTCACCTAAAAAGTAAGGAAAGGTCCCTTTATCCTAGTCAGCTCACTCTGACAAGGCAATCCTAAGACCAAGGACCTTTTTGGATATTTCTCCCATCAGGTCTTGACCTTGGACCTCTTGCCTTTTTCGTTTCTCAGGCTAAGGCATGGAGCCATCGCCCATGGTCACCCTGATATCGGCGGTCGATGATCTCGGAAACTACGAAAATTCATATATCCCAACCCCACCGTTGGATTAGCCTCAAACTTGGACTGTAGATTTTTTGCCACGTGATCTTTCCAATGGTGAAGTTGGATTGATGATCAGAGTAGGCATCTAGTACTTTCCTGGAATTTGCTCATGTGGACCTGAAACTGAGCCGGATGGCTCCTTTCCCAACAATCTCCTACTTTGCCGTAGTCAGAGTGGGCTGAGTCCACATGCCTTCATGCAGAATTGATGCTTCTCACGGGTCACAAGCTTGGTGCACAAACGAGCGACCTGCTTGCTAGTTGGAGCAAACTCTAGCTTGATAGCACCCTCCTGCACCATGTGCCTGATGAGATGATATGCGATGTCTATGTGCTTGGTGCGTGCTACGTGCTCAGGATTCTTGGCCAGTGCGATTGCACTCTGGTTGTCGACGCGCAGTCCTGTGTTTGTAAGAGAGGAGACTGAGAGGAGGTTGAATGCAATATCAGGTACATACAGCACGCCATGGAACACTCCCACTTCAATGCCACGTGGGGTCTCCAACCACATCTTCACAATCCCAATCCCCTCAGCATACACCACCCGATCATCACCCATAACGATACGATGGGGAGGGATGGACAGCAGCTGTTTGAACCACTCCTTGTGATGTGTGAGGCTCTTGGTACACCCTGAGTCCTTGTACCATGCGAGATCCGCCTTCTCCACCTGGGACATGTCAGACTTCGCCTCGAAGAGACGGTCGCGCACCTCCTTGGCCACTTTCATGTTACCAAATTGGCGCACAGCAGCCTGGTTTTGCTGCTGCTGCTGCTACTGACGCTGTTGTGACTGCTACTGCTGCTGCTGCTTTTGGTGTAGCTGCTGCGATGACTGCTACTGCTGCTGCTCCTTCTGGTCCCTCTTGAACTTAAAGCACTCTTTCTTGTAGTGCCCCTCTTTCTGGCAATAGTGGCACTTGCTCTTCTTCTTGCCTCTCTGCCGCCCGGACTGCTGCTGCTGTTGGTAGCGTGAGCCCATGGCCTTGAAAGCTGCTTCACTGCTGCTGCTGCCACCATTGCGCTTTGCTGCATTGCGACGCAGTTCCAACTGCACCAGGTGCGTGCAGATGAAGTCGACGTCGAGAGTCGGCTTGCACTTTAGCGTCTCTCGTAGCGTGTCGTAGCTGGTTGGGAGTCCCCTCAGTAAAAGGAGGATGAAGCGCGTCTCTTCCACAAGGTTGCCGGCCGTTCTCAGCTGCTTCGCCATCTGCTTTGCCCTGTCCAGATACGCCTCCATCCCTTCACCTCCGTGCATTCAGCGCCATCATCTTTTCCTCCAAAAGCATGAGGAATGCACGATCCTTGCTCTCATACTTCTTGCACAACGTGTCCCACCCCTCCTTTGTAGTAGCCTTGTCACTCACGTACTGAAGATGCAGGTTGGAGATGGTGTTGACAATCAGCCTGTAGGCCTGCCTCTCCTTCTTCCACTCCTCATATACCGCTGCTGCAGTTGTAGATGAACTTGCATCTGCTGCACCATTCTGCAGCGTCTTCCCCGCCACCAACTCTGCTATGGTGATGCCTTTTGCATGTGGAGGCGGAGCGCGCTCGTCGCCGCTCACAACCTCCCACAAGCCCCTCTCCTCCAAACGGAGGCGGGTACAGATCTTCCAAAACGTGAAGTTGGCGCATCCCTCCAGCCTGTACAAAGGCTGGGTTGTGGTCAGAAAGCCAGCTGCTGCCATTTCGAGCCTTGGTGATGCTCTGCGCTGCCCTTGGATGGCGGCGCTACCCCTGCTTCTGCTGTTGCTTGTGGCAGAAATCTGTCTGACAGAAAACAGACATTAGATGCCAACAGACTGGGAATTTTGAAAAACATAGCCCACCACTGGAAACTTCAGCTCAAAACCTTTGCGATCAACCCATAAAACAGGGTCATCAACAGGGGATTTTAAAAGATATGCCCTCTTGAAAACAGGGTATCCTTCTGCTCCTACTCCAACTCAGACCAGCCAGCTTGTAAATGGCGTTTATCCCAAACGAATCAATGGAATGCAAATAGTTTTGCACCAATGCAAAGCTTGGGAAAAATAATACAATTTGCGTGTGCCACGTTTTGAATTTGACAAAGAAACAAGAGAGTTATGGTCATCACAAGGCGACAGTCTTACTCATAGAGAAGAGTGTAGCCGTGGCTGTCCTCGTTTTGAGCATAACTCTCAATCCGACAGTTGGATCTTCGAAATCTTGGGCTCGTTGGAAAGCTTATCTCTTGCATCTGAAGATCTGGTGGACGATCGTCATATCTGGTGAAGTTTTGTCCCAACCCGTCATTCTCAAAGTGACGGCCTGTGCTGGCTGAAAGTGGCAGAACTTGGCTGTGATACCAAATGTTGGATCTGGAGGAGAGAGGGAGCCTTGGAGCAGCGAGCATGTGTGATTGGAAGGGCATCACTTGTGCTGAAGAATGGTTGTTCAATCACTCAAAACGATGGAGTACATATAGAGTAAGAGGTTGGGCAAGTCAACCCTCTCACAAGCTATACCACTTAGCCATGGAGGCTAAGGCTCACACACTAGAGTCCATAATCTCACACAAGGGAGGAAATCAGCCTAGCAATCAGGCTGACCACTCACACAAGACCTAAAGAGCTAGAAAATGCTCTCATGGCACACTCATAGTGGTCACATAACCCATAACTCCATGGAGAATCGCCATGTGTCCATGGCTAGCACACAAGGATCTCACCTCACCTAAAAACTAAGGAAAGGTCCCTATATCCTAGTCAACACACTCTGACAAAGCAATCGTAAGACCAAGGACCTTTTTGGATTTTTCTCCCATCAGGTCTTGACCCTAGACCTCCTGCCTTTTTCTTTTCTCAGGCTAAGGCATGGAGCCATCGCCCATGGTCACCCGGATATCGGCGGTCGATGAACCCGGAAACTACAAAAATTCATATATCCCAACTCGACCGTTGGATCGGCCTCAAACTTGGACCGTAGACATTTTGCCACCTGATCTTTCCAATGGTGAAGTTGGATTGATCATCGGAGGAGGCATTTGGTACTTTCCTGGAATTTCCTCCTGTGGACCTGAAATTCAGCCGGATGGTTCCTTTCCCAACAAAAGTGCCATGATTGTGGAAAGCGTGGACATTGGGCACGCGACTCGAGGGTTCCAAAGAAGGAAGACGGAGATCATGGTGGTACATATGAGGGCAAAGGATATGGTGAGGAGTTGACAAACATGATGGTTCAGAAATTGCTGCCCACCAAGGAAGCGCAATGCTCAAGCTTGGAGCCTAAAGGCTTGAATCTGGCACAAACCACCACTCTTCAAGGGAGAAGGATGGGTTCATCTCCATTGGGGACACTGTGTTGGGAAAGGAGCCATCCGGCTTAGTTTCAGGTCCACAGGAGCAAGTTCCAGGAAAGTACCAGATGCCTGCTCGGATCATTGATCCAACGTCATCATTGGAAAGATGAGGTGGAATAATGTCTACGGTCCAAGTTTGAGGCCGATCCAACGGTCGAATTGGGAGATATGAATTTTCGAAGTTTAGGGGGTCATAGATCGTCGATGTCTGGGTGGCCATGGGTGATGGCCCCATGCCTTAGCCTCAGAAAAGAGAAAGGCAAGAGGTCCAGGGTCAAGACCTGATGGGAGAAATATTAAAAAAAAGTCCTTGGTCTTAGGATTGCCTTGTAAGAGTGTGTTGACTAGGATAAAGGTACCTCTCCTTAGTTTTTAGGTGAGGTGAGATCCTTGTGTGCTAGCTATGGACACATGGCGATTCTCCATGGGTTTGTGGGTTATGTGACCACTAGGAGTGTGCCATGGGAGCATTCTCTAGCTCTTTTGGTCGTGTGTGAGTGGTCAGCCTGATTGCTAGGCTGAATTCCCCCCTTGTGTGAGATTATAGACTCTTCTGTGTGAGCCTTAGCGTCCATGGCTAAGTGGTGTGGCTTGTGAGAGGGCTGACCTGCCCAAGCTCTAGCTGTATATGTACTCCATCATTTTGAGTGATTTAACAACCATTCTTCAGCACAAGTGATGTCTTTCCAATCACACATGCTCGCTGCTCCAAGGCTTCCTCTCTCCTCCAAATCCAACACACTGAACGTCGCTACAAGTGTGCCAACGACAGCCTTGTCCATGCGCAAGGCGGGGGGGATACGTTTTTCAGCATCAACGTGAACGGAGCAAAGGAAGACTTTAAGCTGTAGAACGTCTTGTACATGCCATCTTTCGTGGCAAACCTCTTCTGAGTGTCCAAACTCACGGACCACGACATGACGGTTATCTTAATGGAGGAGGTCGTGATTGTCAAAAACAGGGACATCACGATCTCCTTTTCCAAGGAGAGTGTGTCGCACATGTCCCAAGAGTTGATGGGCTTTGCGTGCTATAGACAAAACCCCATCAAAGTACAAATGAGGAGAATGCGGCGGTTGAAGAGCCCAAGTCGCGAAAGCGTGATGTTGCACCACAAGACGTCACCATGGCGGCCCACTCCTTCAACATAGATGCTGAGCTATGGCACAGGCGGGTTGACCATGTGGCCGACAGCACACTGCAAGCTATGCAGCAGCAAAAAGTAGTTCATGGGATGGAAGGATGCAACGCCAAGGATGAGGGAAAGTGCAAGAAGGTGTGTGAGCCATGCCTCCAAGGCAAGGCAAAGAGTGTAATCGGCAATGCGCACCAGCAATCTTGGACCTGATTCACTCTGATGTGAGCGGACCTTTCCATAACCCTTCGAACGGCGGCAGCAAGTATTTCTTCATCCTTATCGATGACGACAATCAAAGGTTGTGGATCTTTGTCACAAAAAAAGGAGAGGTCAAAGAGAAGCTGAAAGAGTTTTTCGCGATGGTCAAGCGGCAGACGAGCAAGAAGGTGAAGGTAGTGCGCACGCAAAACGGTGGTGAGTAACAAGGCATGCAAAGGTGAGCTGAGCCAAGACGGCATCAAACCCCACACCACCACACCTTACATCCCGCGGAGCAATGGCGTTGCCGAGCAGATGAACCAGACTATCCTCGGCATGACACAAAGTATGCTCTTTGAAGTCAAAATCCTACCTTGCTTCTGGGCTGGAGCTGCAAGGAGTTCTTGCTACCTTCTGAATCTCACTTCGGCAGCCGTGCTTTCAAGGCGTGGTAATAAGCAGTAAGAGAAGCAAATCAGGTTGCCACAGGAGACTTGGTTGGGGATGAAGCCACATTTGAGGGTCTTTGGCTCTACTTCCTGGACAAAGGTCCAAGCAAGAGAAGGAAGTGGTAAGCTAGGAACACGTATTCGTAAGTGGGTAATGGTCGGATACTACACCGCACACAAGGCGTACAAGCTCTTGGACCAAGCGCATGGAAAGCCCATCAGGAGCCGAGATGTCGAGTTTGGTAACAGGACGCCCGACAAGGGAGAGTTACTGGACCCTGTCCATGCTCCCAAATAAGGAGAGTGAGTTGTGTTGATCAAGTCAGGTGATCACGCACGTAAGAACAAGCAGATGGTGCCAGTGAACATTGGTGCTACAATGAGAGTGGCTCTGCAGGCTGACATAGCGACAGAGTCTGAAACTGAGTCGTCAGAGGCATCAGAGTCCAACTTGAGGCTTGTGGCTCTTCTTGAAGCAACGGATTACTGGCTGCGCAGGAGCAACAGAAGCAACTTAGCCTTGAAGAACCACCAGCAACACTCCGGTGTAGTTCGCACCAGAAGCGACCTCTGCCCAAATATGATGCTGAGAGTGCGGAATGGATCGGACTCAGCTGGTCATGCTTGGCTCAGGGAGAGCCTCTTACCGTAACAGAGGCTATGAACATCCCAGATGCGGGCAAGCGGAAGGAGACAGTGGATAGCAAACTCGCATCCATTATGAAGAACGGAACATGGATTCCGGTGGACAGGCCGTCAAACGCGCACGTTGTGGGATCAAAGTGGGTACTCCGGAAAATGTTCAAGGCGGATCGTATTGTCAAATAGTACAAGGCAAGAGTTGTTGCGAAAGGGTTTTCCCAGCATGCAGGCTCAAAGTACGAGGAGACCTTCGCGCCTGTCGTCACCTATACCTCCATCAGATCCATGTTGGGCATCGCTGCTGCAAAACATCTTGAGGTCAACCAAATGGATGTCAAAACAGCTTTCCTCTACAAGAAGATAGTCAAAGAAGTGCTTATTGAAGTGCCCAAGGGAGTGAAAGCTCCAAAGGGCAAGGTTTGCAAACTCGTCAAAGCACTATACGGGTTGAAAAAGGCTCCAAGGATGTGGTACAAGGAGATGGAAGGCTTCATGGCCGGGTTCACCTTCACGCACTACCAGAATGACCCTAGTGTGTATGTGCAAGAGAATGAGCAAGGCATGATGCTGGTAGCACTATTCGTGGATGACCTGATCATTTACTCGTGATCGGTCATGCTATTCAACAACTTGAAGATAGATCTTAGCAACAGGTTCAAGATTAAGGACATGGGTCAGCTCAAGTTCTACCTTGGGATAGCCGTCCACCGCAATCAAGTAGCAGGTACCATCGAGCTGAACCAGACCAAGTACATCATGGAGGTCTTCAGGCACTACATCATGGAGGACTGCAAGCCCATCAACAAACCCATGACAAGAGACATCAAGCTCTCCTCCTCCATGAGCCCTAGTACAGAAGTAGAACGGCGTGAGAAGGAGAATATTCCCTACCAGTCTGATGTTGGCAGCCTCATACATGCCATGGTAGGAACATGCCCTACGATGTGGGGTAAGTGAGCAGGTTTGTGGCCAATCCAGGGCCACAGTACTGGTAACAGTCAACCGCATCATGCGCTATCTACAGCAGACCGAACACATGGGACTCTAGTTTGGAGGCTAAGAAGGATATAAACCGTTGCAGCTGGTGTGCTTCACTAACGCGGACAAGGGAGGAAGAATCGATGAAAGAAAGACTACCATGGGTTTGGTGTGCCTCTTGAACGGCGGTGTAGTCTCTTGGGCAAGCAGAAACAAATAGTGTGTCTCCCTCTCTACCACAGAGGCATAGAATATCGCTCTATCAGAAGGATACAAGGAGACGTAGTGGCTACAAAGTATGCTTGCCGAGATGAAGGTGCCACAAACAAAGGCAACAAAGGTGCGCATTGACAACAAGAGCGCCATGAGAATGGCACAGGATGATTTCATCTCCTAGCAGACCAAGCACATCAACATCAGGTTCCACTACTCACGCGACCTGGTTGCAAAGGAGATCGTGGACCTAGAATACGTGGAGACCAAGAAGATGCTTGCAGATTGCATGAGAAAGGCCCTAGACAGTAAATCGCACGCTACAGGTACTCGAGGCATCTGTATGGTTAACGCAGCGGACGAAGACTGAGGCCAAGACTGGTGGAGAAAAGAGAAATCTCACAGCTAATGGATAGAAGTGGAAGGGAGAGTTTGTTGACCTCATGTGGTCCTTGTCCATGGCTGATGTTTGGACAGGCACAAGACGGACTAGGCATGCACTGCTTCCTTGGAGTAAGTCCCTTACGTCTATTCCAGATAGACAATACATGCACCGTTCCTTTGGAGCGAGTCCCCTTGATCTTATCTGGATAGTATAGCCAGCATAAACTACCTAGGTCAATTCCTTGTGGCTTAGACGTTTTTGAGGTAGTCTCAGGAGCGAGAGGTCATTGGGTCAAATCCTAGCCCGGTGACTAATTTTCTTTGTGACCAAAAGGGGGCCAGGAAGGTTCTAAGAGACATCTTAGAACATTTCAAGGTCCATCCAGGTGGTTGGAGCCACTTGGCGCTCACGGAGAGTACCATCTAGGCAAGGGGGATGATACAATCTGTATTGCTCCCAAAGTGGCTCATCCAAGGAGCCACTCTGTGCCTAGGCTAGAGGATGGCTCTAAAACTACAAAAACCTGTCAGTTGCCTGTCATTGAGTACAGTTCTTACCTTTGACACTCCTCACATGGTTTTCCTCCAGAGATAGACACTACAAAAAATGGTTGGTCTAAGCCTCGGAGTTCGCTCCTCTCGCAAAAGTGACCAGGAGCTAAGGACATAGTGCAAGGAAGTGATACCTCTGATCTGCTCGATGTGGAACCTTGGCTTTGTGGATGATATCATCTCTTGGTTGTAATGCAAAGAGCGGTCGCCGGAAACCATTAGGTCAAAACACGTTTTCTAGACGGTCGCCTCAGGCAAGTTGATTGTTGCCACCATCTGGTACATGAGACTACTGTGGGAATGCTATGGTACAAGAAAATGCCGTGAGAATCCTATGGGATTCCCGCCGCTCAGCTGCATTTGCTTTTCCATTCAAGCTTAGGAGGCACTATCGCTTCTCCGGTAGTGTGCTGATGGGTTTGGCCTCTGCCATGCCGAACCGCTACAAAACATGTTTGATGTAGCGGCTCTGCTGCAGCGAGAGAGCGTGATTTGCGGTCACGTATGATCGCATGACCGCAAATCGAGGAAGTATGATACCCTTCGGGGATCAGACATCTGAAAGCTCTCTTGCATGGCCTGGTTGGTTTCTTGCAGTGCGGACATGCTGTTGGAAAGGAGGAACATGTCATCCACATAGACGATGATGATGAGCACCTCATGACCATGCTGCCAGCGATAGACGTCGTAGTCACATTTGCTGCGCTCGAACCTTATGCATTATAGCGCCGCATCCAATTTCTGGTTGCAAGCATGCCTCGCTTGCATGAGGCCGTACACCAACTTTTATAGCTTGCAAACCATGTGCTCCTGGCCATCCATGATGAACCCCTCTGGCAGGTCCATGTCGATTTCCTCCTCCAAGTCACCATTCAAGAATGTCGTCTTGACATCCATGTGGTGAATCTTGAAGTACTCAACTACTGCTTAAGAAAGGAGCATGCGCACAGAGACAAACTTTGCAACAGGAGCAAAAGTTTGCGTGTAGTCAATGCATTCCTACTGCGAGAAGCCCTTGGGGACCAGCCTCGCCTTGTACTTTTTTGTGGTTGCCATCTGCGTCGCTCTTCTTCTTGAACATCCATTTACACTTTATTACCTTGTGTCTAGGTAGACGCTCAGGCAGCTCCCACGTACCGTTGTCTAGCTGCAACTCTATCTCCTACTGCACAGCTTGCGCCCAATCTGCTATATCTCGTGTACCGATGGCCTCCATCGTCTGGTTTTTAGGCCATTCAAAAATGACTGCACTCACCACGCTTGTAGGACATCATGAGAGAGTACCTTTGACCTGGTACTGGAGCATTAGCAGGCGGTTGGCGCGGTGCTAGAAGCACAACTACTCCAACTGATGGTGCTACATCTTCTTCCTCTGCTTCTGCCAATGAGGCCGCTGTATCTGTTGCATCAGACATGGGAGTATAGAATGGTTCTCCCATTGTTAAAGTAGAGGAAGGTTTAGGAGAGGCTGGGTCAGGGAGAATGTGTGCTCCCACTACTTATCAGCTTCTGGTTCTACTACCTCTTCACAGATGATGTTGGTGCTAATGACGTTTTTTTCGTTGAAAATGACATCCCAGGAGATGAGGACGTGACCAGTATCCCTCTTGTAGAGACGATACGCCTTGCTTGCCACGTCATAGCCAATTATCAGCGTCTGTACGCTCTTTGCGTCCCATTTCCGCTGCTTCTCTTGTGGCACGTGCATGTACGCCAAGCTGTGAAACGCGCAAAGATGACCCACGATTGGCGTCGTGCCTAACCACGCCTCGTACGACGTCATTTGCTCCAGGGCCTTGGTTGGACTGCGGTTCTTGATGTACACTACAGTGCTCACTGGTTCGGCCGAAAAGTTGTAGGTGAGAGAAACGGTGCATACCATGGAGCGTACTGACTCAACAATGGTGCGGTTGGTAAGTTCTGCTATCCCGTTATGCTACAGCAAGTATGGCGCATTGCGCTGTGCCTTCACGCCTGCTGCTGTGAGGTAGTCCTGGAATACCTTGCTCAAGTACTCTCCTCCGCGGTCGCTATACAACGCCTTGATTTTCTTGCCAGTCTGGTTCTCCACCATGGCCTTGAACTCCTTGAACATGTCTAAGCACTAGTCCTCGGAGGAAAGGGAGTACACAGCAGTGTAATGGCTGAAGTCATCAATGAAGGTGAGAAAACACCTAGAGCCTGCAAAGCTCTGGGTTTGCATCGGGCCACACAAAACGTTTTGGACCAGCTATAGCACCTCTATCGCGCGCTCCCATGCTCTAGAGAACGTCTCGCGATGCTGCTTCCCCTCCAAACTGCCGATGCACAAGTGCTGCTCAAACTTTGAGATGGTGGGTAAGTCACGCACCATTTGCTTTGTTTCAAATTGTTGCAAGGCGCGCATGCCGATGTGGCCATAGCGCGCATGCCAGAGTTTGCCATCTGTGGCCTGCACCACTCCAGCAAGACTCTGCTTGCACAGGATCTTGGCCGCCCCCAACAGGCGGTACATGTCACCTTCCTTCATCGACCTGGCCAAATATTCTCTTGTTTCCTTGTCAAGGATGTAGCCATAGTCTTCATCAAAGACGACTCGCAATCTTTTGTTGGTGAGAGAGCACACTAAGAGAAGATTAAACACAGCATCAAGTACAAACCAGCATGCCATGGAACACTCCTTTTTTCATTGCCACGCGGGGTCTTCAACCACATCTCCACAATCCCAATCCCCTTAGCATACACCACCCGATCATCACACAAAGCAATCTTTTGGGGTGAAATAGAAAGCAGCTGCGTAACCACTCCTTGTGGTTCTTCTGATTCTTGGTACACATTGAATCCTTGTATCATGCCAGATCTGCCTTTTCCTTCCGCAACATGTCAAACTTCGCCATGAAGAGGCGTTGGTGCACCTCCTTGGCCACGTTCATGTTGACAAAATGATGCACGCCGGTCTGGTTCTGCTGCTGCTGTTGGTGCTGACGTTTTTGTGATAACCGTTGCTGTTGGTATGGAAATTGCTGTTTTTGCTGCTGCTGTTGCTGCTCCTGCTGTTGCTCCTGCTCCTTCTAGTCCCTCTTGAACTTGAAACTCTTTCTAGTATTACCCCTCTTTCAGGCTATAGTGGCACTTGCCCTACTTCTTGTCTCTATACTACCTGGGCTGCTGTTGTTGCTGGTTGCGTAAGCGCATGGTCATGAAAGCTACTTCACTACTGCAACTACTGCCATTATGCTTTACTACATTACAATGCAGTCGTACCTTTACCAGGTTCGTGGAGATGAAGTCTTGGTCGAGAGTTGGCTGGCACTTGAATGTCTCTTGTACCGTGTCATAGCTCGTTGGGAATCCCCTCTGCAAGTGGAGGACAAAGCACGTGTCTTCGACAGGGTTCCCTGCTGCTTTCAGCTTCTTCGCCAACTCCTGTGCCCTGTCCAAGTACGCCTATGGAGGTGTACGAAGGGATGGCCTTTCAATATCCTGCATTTTCAACGCCATCATCTTCTCGTCCAAAAGCATGAGGAATGCACGATCCTTGCTCTCATACTTCTTGCACAACGTGTCCCACCCCTCTTTTGCAGTAGCCTTGTCACTCACGTACTGAAGATGCGCTTTGGAGATGGTATTGACAAGTAGCGTAGAGGTCTACCTCTCCTTCTTCCACTCCTCAAACACCGCTGCTACAGTTGTAGATAAACTTGCATCTGCTTCACCTTTTTGTTGCATCTTTCTCGCCACCTCCTGTGCTACGGTGATGCCTTTTGCCTGTGTAGACGGAGCACGCTCGTCGTCGCTCACCACCTCCCACAAGCCCCTCTCCTCCAAAAGGAAGCAGTTACAAATATTCCATAACTTGAAATTGGCGCGTCTTTTCAGGCTCTCCAAGTGCTTGGCTGGATTTACCACGCTTGGTGCTCCTATTTTGAGCTTTGGTGATGCTCAACGCTGCCCTTAAGTGGCAGCGCTACACCTCTTTCTGCTGCTGCTTCTGCGAGAAACATGTCTGACAGAAAATGGTCTGTAATGGCCACCTGACTGGGAATCTAGAAACACTGAGCCCACCATAGGAAAATTCAGCTCATAACCTTTCCGATCGACCCATTTAATAGGGTCATCAACAGGGAATTTAAGAGATGCTCTTTTTGAAACACAATATAATGCTGCTCCTACTCTAGCTCATACCAGCAAGCTTGTAAACGGGGTTTCCCGCAAATGTACCAGAAGATTGCAAACATTTTTGGACTGATGTAAAACTCAGCAAATAATTTCAATTTGCATGTGCTATGCTTTAAAACTGACAAAGAAATGAGAGAGTTATAGTCATCACAAGGCGACAGTCTTACTCAGAGAGAAGAGTGTAGCCCTGGCTGACCTCCTTTTGAACATAACCCTCAATCCGAACGTTGCATCTTCCCAATCTTTGGCTTTTTACAACGCTTGTCTCTTGAACTTGAAGATTCAGCCTAACCCGTCACTCTCAAAGTGACGGCCTGTGCTGGCTAAAAGTGACGAAACCTTGCCCTGGTACCAAGTGTTGGAACTAGAGAAGAGAGGGATCCTTGGAGCAACTAGCATGTGGGACTGGAAGGGCATGACTTGTAATGAAGAATTGTTGTTGAATCACTCAAAACAATGGAGTACACATAGAGCTAGAGATTGGGCAAGTCTGCCCTCTCACAAGCCACACCACCGAGCCATGGAGGCTAAGGTTCAGACACTAGAGTCCATGATCTCACACAAGAGAGGAAATCAGTCTAGCAATCAGACTGACCACTCACACATGACCAGGAGAGCTAGAAAATGCTCTCATGATACAGTCCTAGTGCTCACATAACCCACAATCACATGGAGAATTACATGTGTCCATGGCTCGTACACAAGGATCTCACGTCATCTAAAAAGTAAGGAGAGGTACATTTTTCCTAGTCAGCACACTCTGACATAGAAACCCAATAATCTAGGACCTTTTTGGATATATCTCCCATGGTCACCCAGATACCGGCGGTCCATGTCCTTGAAAACTTTGGAAAATCATATCTTTCAATCCGACCGTTCGATCCGCCTCAAACTTGGACCGTAGACATTTTGCTACCTGGTCCTGTCAATGGGAAAGTCGGATTGATGATCCAAGCAAGTATCTGGTAGTTTCCTGGAACTTGCTCCTATAGACCTGAAACTGAGCCGGATGGCTCCTTTCCCAACAAGTATAGCCAGCAAATACTACCTAGGATAACTTCTCGTGGCTTAGACTCCAGAGTTAGTCTTTGGAGTGAAAGGTAAGTAGGTCAAATCCCAACCCACTGGCCAATTTTCTTTGTGACCAAGAGGGGAACAGGAAGGTTCTAAGAGAAATCTTAGAATTTTCCAAGATCCTTCTTGGTGGTTGGCACCACTTGGAGGTCAAAGGGAGCGCCATGTAGGCACAAGGGATGATGCAATTCAGATTGTCCCCAAAGTTGCCCATCCAAGGAACCACTGTACGCCTAGGCTGGAGGTTGGCTGTAGGACTATAAGAACCTCTTTGTTGCCTGTCATTGAGTACAGTTCTTACCTTTGAGACTCCTAACAAAGTTTTCCACCAGAGGGAGACAATAAAGAACCATTGGTTGTTCAAGGCCCCATGAGTTTGCTATTCGCGCAAAAGTAACCAGGTGCTAAGGACACAGTGCAAGGAAGTGATTCCTATGAACTGCTCAGTGTGGAACCTTGGCTCTGAGGGTGATACAATCTCTTGGTTGCAATACCAAGAGTGGTCGGCGGGAACCATTGTGTTACAACTCGTTCTCTAGACCGTCTCCTCAGGCAAGTTGACCCAAGGGGACTTGCTCTAAAGGAGCAATGCATGCCTTTTCTATCTAGATCAGACTTAGGGGAGTTACTCCAAGGGAGTAGTGCATGCCTAGTCCGTCCTGTACTTTTCCAAATCTCAGCTTTGGACAAGGAGCGTATCGGGTCAACACTTGGAGCCCAGATAGGCAATGAATCAAGGATCATCGAGGGCCAAGGGGGCTTTGGAATAGCGCCCCAGTGTGTTATTACCAGAACGGGTGCTTCGGGTGGCTATCAGCGCCGCAAGTGGTACTGCAAGCGGCAAATTACCATGGTTTACGAAAACAGCCATATCTCGCCCGTTCTTCCACGGAATGGTGCAATTCTTGGTGTGTTGGAAAGGTGCAAAAATGAGCTACATCATAATAAGGCAATAATCCTCATCCTTGGCCTGCACAGGGCCGCACAGAGCTCAGAAACTTGGGGTTGCCTAGGATCTATCTATTAACCTATGTGAGGCGACAGTTTAGAAATCAGGTTTTGACATCATAGTTCCCGCCGACCGCTCTTGGTATTACAACCATGAGATGATATTACCCTCGCAGCCAAGCTTCCACAGTGAGTACTTCATATGAAGCACTTTCTTATACTCGGTCCTTAGTACCTGGTCACCTTCGCGCGAGGAGCTAACTCCTGGAGTTTAGACCAACCAATGCTTCTTTAGTGTCTGCCTCTAGTGGAAAACTCTGTTAGGAGTTTCAAAGGTAAAAATTGTACTTAATGACAGGCAACTGACAGGTTCTCATGGTCTTAGAGCCAGCCTTGTTGGGAAAGGAGCCATCTGGATCACTTTCAGGTCCACAGGAGCAAGTTCCAATAAACTACCAGATGCCTACTCCGATCCTCAATATGATTGCATGATTACAAAGATCAGATGGCAAAATGTCCACGGTCCAAGTTTGAGGCCAATCCAATGGTCGGATTTGGAGATATGAATATTCGAAGTTTCCAGGGTTATCGACTGCCGATGTGTAGGTAACCATGGGAAATGGCTACATGCCTTAGTCTGAGAAAAGGAAAAGGCAAGAGGTCCACGGTCAAGACCTGATGGGAGAAATATCCAAAAAGGTCCTAGATTATTGGGTTACCTTATCAAAGTGTGCTGACCAGGAAAAAGGTACCCCTCCTTTCTTTTTAGGTGATGTGAGATCCTTGTATGCTAGCCATGGACATGTGATTCTCTATGAGATTGTGGGTTATGTGACCACTACGAATGTGCCATGAGAGCATTTTCTAGCTCTTTAGGTCGTGTGGGACTGGTCAGTCTTTTTGCTAGGCTTATTTCCTCTCTTGTGAGAGGGCTTAATTGCTGAAGCTCCAGCTCTATATGTACCCCATCATTTTGAGTAATTCAACAACCATTCTTCATAATAAGAGATGTCCTTCCAGTCCCACATGTTTGCTGCTCCAAGGCTCTCTCTATCCTCGAGTTACAAAACTTGGTATCAAAGCCCAGTTCTTGCACTTTCAGCCAACACAGGCTGTCACTTTGAGAATGACAGGATAGGGTCAAACCTTCACCAAATTTGATAATCAAACACTAAATCATTCCACAAGCTTTCCAACGAGCCCAAGATCGCAAAAATGCACTGGTCGGATTAAGACTTATGCTCAAAACAAGGTCGGTCAGGGCTACAATGTTCTTTCTAAGTAAGACTGTCGCCTTGTAATGACCATAGCTATATCATTTATCAGTCAAATTTAAAAAGTAGCACATGCACATTGAAGAGTTTCTGCTAAGCTTTCTATTAATGCAAAAACTTGTACTTTTGGGAGAAACACTATTTACATGCTGGCTGGTATGAACAAGAATAGGAGGAGCAGCATACCTTGTTTTCCAAAGGGCATATCTCTTAAAATCTCCTATTGATGACCCAGTTTTATGGGTTGATCTGAAATATTTTCAGTTGAATTTTCCAGTGGTGGGCTTTGTTCTTCCAAATTCCCAGTGTGCTGTCCTCTATAGTCCATTTTATGTTACACAGAGTTTTGGCAGACGCAGCAGCAGAAGCAGGGATAGCGCTGTCATAAAAGGGTAGCGCTGAGCATGACCAAAGCTCAAAATGGCAGCAGCAGGCGTGGTAATAGCAGCATAGCCCTTGGAGAGACTGGAAGGACGTACCAACTTCACGTTTTGGAAGATCCGTACCCGCCTCCTTTTGGAGGAGAGTAGCTTGTGGATGGTGGTGAGCGGCGACGAGCGCGCTCCGCTTCTAGAGGCAAAAGGCATCAACGCAGCAGATGTGGTGGCGGGGAAGACGCCGCACAAAGGTGTCCCAGATGCAAGTTTAACCACAATTGCAGTGATGCCATATGAGGAGTGGAGGAAGAAGCACAGGCAGGCCTACAAGCTGCTTGTCAACACCATCTCCAACCCGCATGTTCAGTACATGAATGACAAGGCTACTACAAAAGAGGGGTGGGACATGTTGTGCAAGAAGCATGCAAGGAAGGATCCTGCATTCCTCATGCTTTTGGAGGAAAAAATGGTGGTTTTGAAAACACAATGTGGCGTACTTGGACACGGCAAAGTAGCTAGTGAAGTAGTTAAAATCACCCTTGAATCCTTTTGAAGACACGCGCTTCCTCCTCCTCTTGGTGAGGGGACTCCCAAAGAGCTATGACACGGTGTGAGAGACGTTGGAGTGCCAGCCGACTCTCGACCAAGACTTCATCTGCATGTACCTGGTGCAGGTAGAACTCCGTGGCCATGCAGCAAAGCGTAATGGCGACATCAGCAGTAGTAAAGCAGCTTTCATGACCATGGTCTAGCGCAACCAGCAGCAGCAGCAGTCTAGGCAGCAGAGAGGCAAGAAGAAGGGCAACTACCACTATTGCCAGAAAGAGGAGCACTAAAAGAAAGAGTGTTTCAAGCTCAAGAGGGACCAGAAGGAGCAGTAGTAGTAGTAGCAAAAGCAGCAATCTCCACAACAACAGCAAAAGTAGTGAGAGAAACGTCAGTAGCAGCAGGAGCAGTAGCACAGCCAGACCGGCGTGCGCCATTTTAGCAACATGAACATCGCCAAGGAGATGCGCAACCGGCTTTTCATCGCGAAGTCTGACATGTCGCAGAAGGAAAAGACGGATCTCACGTGCTACAAGGACTCAAGGTGTACCAAGAGTCTGATGTACCAGAAGGAGTTGTTTATGCAGCTGGCCTTCGTTCCCCCCTGACCGATTGCTTTGGGTGATGATCGGGTGGTGTATGCTGAGGAGATTGGGATTGTGGAGATATGGTTGGAGACCCCATGTGGCATTGAAGTGGGAGTGTTCCATGCCGTGCTGTACGTACCTACTGTTGCATTCAATCTTCTCTCAGTGTCCTCTCTCACCAACATAGGTGTGCGAGTCGTCTTTGATAACCACTATGCCTACATCCTCGACAAGGAAACAGGAGAGAAGTTGGCTAGGACGGTAAAGAAGGCATTATATACCACCTGTTGGGGACGACCAAGATCCCACGCAAGCAGAGTCTTGCAACAGTGATGTAGGCAACAGATGGCAGAATCGAGCATGCGCGGTATGGCCACATCGGCATGCGCGCCTTGCAGCAATTTCAAACGAACCTCATGGTGCGTAACTTGCCCACCATCTCTAACTTTGAGCAGTAGTTATGGATGGGTTGTTTGGAGTGCAAGCAGCATCGCGAGGAGTTCTCGGGAGTAGGGGAGCGCGCGA
Source organism: Penium margaritaceum (assembly GCA_023375785.1). NCBI lineage: Eukaryota > Viridiplantae > Streptophyta > Zygnematophyceae > Desmidiales > Peniaceae > Penium > Penium margaritaceum. The sequence continues at coordinate 150,550 of SZWC01000048.1, read as the reverse complement.
AGGAGGTACTGGAGTTGGTCCACATAGACTTGTGTGGCCCGATGCATACCCACAGCTTTAAAGGCTCTGGGTATTTTTTCCGTTACATTGCTGTGTACTTCCTTTCCTCCAAGGACCAATGCTTTGACAGGTTCAAGGAGTTCAAGGCCATGGTGGAGAACCAGACTCGCAAGAAAACCAAGGCCCTGCACTGCGACCGCGGTGGAGAGTACCCGAGAAAGGAAGTATAGGACTACCTTGCAGCAGCAAGCATCAAGGCATAGCCCACTTCGCCATACTCGCCGTAGTACAAGGGTAAAGTAGATCGTGCCAGCCACACCATCGTTGAGTCGGCGTGCTCCATGCTGCACGCGGCTCGGCTCACCTACGACTTTTAGGCCAAAGTAGTGAGCACTGCAGTGTACATCAGGAACCGTAGTCCAATCAAAGCCCGGAAAAAGATGACGCAGCACGAGGCATGGTTCAGCACGAAGCCAAGATTGGGACATCTTTGTGCGTTTGGCAGCTTGGCACACATGCGAGTGGAAAAGAAGAAGCGATAGAAATGGGACAGAAAGAGCACACAGATGTTTGTAATCGGCTATGACATGGCAAGCAAGGTGTATTGTCTCTACGAGAGGGATTCTATCCACGTCATCATCTCCATGGATGTTGTTCTCAACGAAAGCAACATCATCGACACCAACATCATCTGCAAAGAAGCAGCAGAACCAGCAGCTAATGAAGCATTGGGAGCAGATATTCGCCCTGACCCCGCCTCTCCTCAACCTTCCTCTACTGAGACAGTGGGAGAGCCACTCTATTCTCCCATGTCTGATGGAGCACATACATCGGCCTCATGGGCAGGAGTAGAGAAAGAAGATGCACCACCATCAGCGGGAGCAGTTGTGCTTGCAACACCGCGCCAGCCGCCTCCTAACGCTCCAGCAGCAGGTCGAAGGTACCCTCTTAGGGTGCGCTACAAGCATGGTGAGCGCGGGCATTTTTGGATGCTCCAAATACCAGACCAGATGAACATCCTAGTTGCAGCACACTCTGATGAGCCGACGTTCTACAAAGAGGCCATGGCTGCACCAGATGTAGCAGATTGGGTGTAAGCTGTATAGCAGGAGATACCGTTGCAACTTGACAACGATTTATAGGAGCTGACTGAGCGTCCCCATGGACGCAAAGTAGTCAAGTGCAAGTGGGTATTCAAGAAGAAGAGGGGTGCAAATGGCAACGTTGAAAAGTACAAGGCGAGGCTAGTCGCCAAGGGCTGCTCGTAACAGGATGGCATCAACTACACAAAAACCTTTGCTCCTGTTGCAAATTTTGCCTCTGTGTACACGCTCCTTTCTTAAGCACCAGCTAAGGATTTTGAGACGCACCACATGGATGTCAAGACAGCATTCTTGAACAGCGACTTGGAGGAGGAAATCTACATGGAGTAGCCAGAGGGATGTTCTCATGGATGGCCAGGAGCACCTGGTTTGCAAGCTCCGGAAGTTGCTATATGGCCTCTAGCAAGCTTCTAGTGCTTGGAACCAGAAATTGGATGCGGCGCTGCACTGCATTGGGTTTGAGCGTAGTGAGTGTGACAAGAGTGTCTATCATTGGCAGCATGGTCATGAGGGGCTCATCATCATCGTCTAGGTGGATGATATGCTTCTTCTTTCCAGCAACGTGTCTGCACTGCAAGAGTTGAAGGAGGCCATGCAGGAACGCTTCCAGATGTCAAATCTCGGGGAGGCATCATACTTCCTCCGAATCGAGATCACGCATGCCTGCAAGTTACGCTCTCTCTTGCTACAGCAGAGCCGCTACATCAAGGATGTATTGCAGTACTTAGGCACGACAAGGGCCAAACCCATCGCCACGCCGCTGGAGACGCGGCAGTACCTCGTGTGCTTCAATGGAGAAGCATTTATAGCTAAGCGGCAGATTTACAAGAGCGCCGTCGACACCCTCATGTATTTGATGGTTGCAACCACGCCGGACCTCTCGGCTCCCGATGAGCTTTCCAGCCGATTGGTCCCACCGTGTGTACGCCTTGTGTATGGTGTCGTATCCGACCATTACACACTTACAAGCACGTGCATCCAGCTTGCCACCTCCTTCTCCTGCTTGGACCTGTGCCTAGGCAGTGAAGGCAAAGAGCCTCAAATGTGAGGCATCTAGCTTCTTCCCTGACCAATCCTCCTATGTCGTCCTAAGCTGCTTCTCATGCTACTTCTTACCACGCCTTCCAAACGCGGCTATCGGAATGAGATTCACGAGGTAGCAAGCAATTCTTTTAACTTTAGTTAAGAAGCAAGGTGGGAGTTTGGGAACGAAGAGCATGCTTCATGTCATGCGGAGGATGATATGGTTCATCCTCTCGGCAATGCCATTACTTTGGGTGTGTAAGGCGTGGTGGTCTAGTAGTTGATATCGTGTTGGCTCAACCAGCCTTTGCACGCCTCGTACTCACCACCGTTATGCGTGCATAGTGCCTTGACGTTTTTGCTTGTCTGCCGCTCTACCATCGGGACAAGTTCTTACAGCTTCTCCTTTACATATCCCTTTGTCTTGATGAAGTAGATCTACATCTTGCTACTTTGGAGAATTGGGCTCGTCAACCGCCGCATATCCCTCATTTTTACTCTCAAGGTATTTGGTCTGTAGCACATAGAGCCCATCATCTCTTGGGCCTTGTACGACAATACTCTCCTTGGGATAGGAGATCTCGATGTCCTTGTTCTTGACAATCACGGCCTCCTCCTTTTTTAAGACAACCGTCATGTCGTGGTCTGTGATTCTGGACACTGACAAGAGGTTTGCCGTAAAAGACGACATGTAGACCACGTTCTTTAGCTTCAACTCTTTTTTAGCACTATTCACATTGATGCTGATTAACTTACATCCCTCGCCTTGCGCATGGACAAGGCTATTGTTGTACACCAAAAGCACCCTTTAGTGTGTCAAATGGAGATGAACTCATCCTTCTTAGGCTAGGTGGTGGTTTGTGCCAGAGTTGAGCCCGTAGGCTCCACGCTTGACTAGTGCCGCTCTCTTCGTTGCAGGCAAGCTCTCAGCCATCATATTTGTCAACTCCTTCTTACCCTTTCCTTTTCCCTCATATCTACCACCATGATCTATGTCTTCCTTCTCAGGAGCCCTGTACTCCTGTGCCTAATGCCCAATCTTGCCATAGTTATGGCACTTTCAAGGACGCTTTGAACTCTTTCCACCGCCACCATTGCCTTTTCCTCCACCGCCACCGCTTCCACTACTGCTCTGACAAGAAGAGGAGTCATTGCAATGACCAGGGTACATTAGCCTCACTCCGCTGTGACGCATGGCCTTGTGGTCCACGTACACGGACACTGCCTCATACATCAAATCCTCCTTCTTCCTGCAGCCAAAGACAGCGATGAGAGGACTCTAGCTGTAAGGTAGCTCTATAAGGAGGATCATGGCCTGCATGTTGGTGTCAATTTCACAGCTCATTTTGGTCACTAGCTGCAGAAGTCCTTCAAACTGCAACAGGGAGTCCGGAATTGACTCTCCCTCCCTCACCCTCATCGACATCAACTTTTGAAGGATGAAGAGGCGATTTGCAAGAGCCGTTGATTGGTGTACATGTGCAAGCCTTTCATAAGCCTTTGATGCATGTGTGATACCTTGTAGGTGGACATGTTGTGACTCATGCACTGATACCACAAGAATCGCAAGTGCCATGTCATCTTTGACACTCCACGCTTCATATCCAGGATCTGTTTTTGGAGGTTCAACCTCTTCTCCAAGGAACATCTTTAAGTAGCCATGTACCCTCATGAAGACCTCAAATTGCCATGTCCACAAGGGAAACCCAAACCCTATGAACTTTGACATCCTACCATTGACCTGCTCGAGAGTGAGCGTCACAGGTACCGTAAGAGTGCTTGTCTGCTTCTCTGCTTCTCGGCTTCGCTGAGGCCAATGTAGGCTGATGTAGGCTCTTTTCTGCTACCAATTCAGAAGGTGCAAATCCTTCGTTTACCCCTTAGCAGTAGATCACCTGCAAACAGAGAAGAATGCACATTAGCAAACCCAGGGTCGTGCCTCCAAGGGCAGAGCTTATCCTAGTTAGGACCCAGGGGTTGTATCTCGAAGGGATGAGCTTATCCTTGGCCCTTGTTCGCTAAGTGCCAACACCTGCCATTGGACCTGATGGAGCAGATGGATCAGATGGAGCTGATGGAGCTGATGCACGCTGGAAGAAAGAGATGGTGAGAGAGTGTGCAAAAGCATGCCTTATAGCTAGTCAGTGTAGGCCCGTAACCCTTTGTCTACCTGCCTGAGGCGACCGTCTAGAAAACGGGTTCCAACACAATGGTTCTCGTCGACCGCTCTTGGTATTGCAACCATGACATGATATCACCCTCAGAGCAAAGGTTCCACACTGAGCAGCTCAAAGGAATCACTTCCTTGCACTGTGATCTTAGCACCTAGTCTCTTTTGCGCGATGAGCAAACTCTTGAAGCTTAGACCAACCAATGCTTGTTTAGTGTCTGCCTCTTGTGGACAACTCTGTTAGGAGTCTCAAAAGTAAGAACTATACTCAATGACAGACAACTCATAGGTTCTTACAGTCCTAGAGCCAGCCTCTAGCCTAGGCGCGTAGTGGCTCCTTCGATGAGTGACTTTGGGGGCAATCTAGATTGCGTCATCCTACCTCCGACATGGCGCTTCCTGGGACCGCCAAGTACCTGATAAATATTAGCCACTATCCAACAAAAAAGGACACGCGGTATCATCATGAGCATGTCATCATTGAAATTATTTTGGTTACGAATCCACGATCTTAGAAAAACGTTTATACAACAAGAATTACAGTGGGCAACACATTACATTGGAATTGACACCTACAAATAAGATTGGTCATAACAATACGGAATAATTCTTCCGGTTGCTACATCGATCGTTCATCTACAGCGGTCAAAACCCGGAACGATAGACGTCCGTCGACATACGATGGGGGAAATTCTTTCAAAACTCTGACGCCACATCGACAGATGAATGGACAATCAGTGGACAATGTTCAACAATCCATTGTGGAAACCAGCAGCCTGTGGAACTACGGACAAACTGGGAAAAAAATACCACATTGTCAACTGCACATTGACAACCAATGACGGTAAATGTTAGTGCAACGACACCCAAACATCGTTCGTCAGTGTTCTTTAATCTGGTTTGTTTCGCATGTCCTACACATTGCACATTCCTGACCTATACACATGTAAACGATAAGCGACGTAAAAGACTAGGCATTGAGAATAAGAAAACAACATGGTTGACCATTCGCTGTCAACTTCCATCAATGAGTCATGCCAAGGAGATCGATTCAGAATCATGTATTTGATCATTTTTGTGGCAGCCTAAGTAATGCTTAGCGCCTTCCTACACTGGACACAATGTCGCCCACCGTTGATTAGCACAATAGTTTCGCACCACTTTGAACAGCCGTTATGAGTTATGCACGTCGTCAAGTGCTTTGCTCGCCGCGAACACCATTGACTATTCATGCGTCATACCTACCGCATCGGACAAGGCCAGGTCCAAACCTGCCCGTAGCCAATTTCACGCGCGAACGGTCAAGCCCCTTATCGGCACGAGGTCAGTCCGGCCATGATGTCATCCGATGATTGCTACTCGCTGGGACGACTGCTGCTGACAGGTTTCCCTACGTCGTACGCTCTGTGACGGTTGGCTGTTCGAGTGTTTGTATAGTTGGTCATACACTATTCGAGTTCTTAAACGCCCGGACGTTGGAGTTTTGGCGTCTTCAAATTAGATTTGGACAATCTAAGTCAGGCGGTTTTGCGCGACGCCTTAGCCGACACGGGTTTAGTCATGCGATGTCGCGGTGGTCACATTAGTTCTCGATTATGTTGTGTTCTGCATTAACTTCTTGAACTACTAGTACGGACTCGCGTTCTTGTCATACGGGTTGACCGCAATCGGAATTATGCAAGTGGGAGAGATTTGCTTAGATCCTATGCGCGGCGCCACCTGCCGATGGATATACTTGTCCGACGGCAATAGGGTACAAAACGTGTTCAATAACAGTTCCGCCTTCGACATGGAGGATCTTGTCCGCAGAAGTCATAATCTACCAATGTACAATATATTGAAGGACAGTGGCCCATACGTCAAATGTATTGCAAACCCTTGCAATTTAGAACTTTTTTCAGTCAATCGTAAAATTCTCTCCCGCATACTTCTTTTTATTGCATTTCGCTCAACCGGATGGCAAAAATCAGGTTTTGCTCGCGGTAGACTAGTGTGAACACCGCCGAGAATTTGTAAGTAAGAAGGCGGGAAATGCTCATTTGTTACTAAATGACATCAATTAAAAACATCGCGGGAGTCGTTGCTATCCTGCAAAATCAACTTAACGTGTGACTATTTTGAGTACGAATTTGGGAGGTCAGACACCTGGTGATGAACGCAAGGAGACTGACCGAGATCCTTAGCACTCGGGGTCAAGTAAGGCGGCGCAGTATTTCCCTGATCTGAATTGCTTGCATTAATATAAACGGGGAAATATTGCACCACCTTACTTGACCCGGGGCGCTCGCAATTCGGTCTGTTTTATCGCGCTCATCACCATGGCGTTGAACGGACGCCTTTGACTTTGATTTTGATTATAGAGTTTGAGTAGTTTCTTGCTCGATTTGTGAGTCTTAGTTCATTTTGGGAAGACCGGGGTCTGGTTTGAAACCGCGCTTTCAGAGTCCCGCCTCCGCAACTTTTGCGGGTTGTTCTCGTCCAAAGAAGACGGTGATTTTCTCTTATTTCACGGGTAGACGATAGCCACCACGTGCATCAATGCGTGGTTTGACGAAAGGTTTGTCTGATGTAGCGAAATTCCTTGAAATGTCGAAGTGTTGAATTTGATGTCTTTGTGGACTTCTTATTGTTGAATCAATTTCATTATGATACAAACCAGTTTTTGTTCGCATTTTTAGCGTTAATGTCCTCATTCCAGCAACTTCTTTTGATTTTTGCAAAAAACAAAGATAAGACGTTACCCAGAAGTTGGGAGACCTACCACGTAGGCACAATTGGCCTACAACCATGAAGAATTAGCACAGAGGGTTTGGTTCGACGTTTGATTCTAGAAAACTAAAAAGGCGCAATCGAACATAGTTGCGAGCGCTCGTTAATCTGTTCGCCGTGCCGCCTCTCGCGCCCAGCTAGAGAATCAAAATCAAAATCAAAGTCACTGATCAACACCTAGGTGTCTGACCCTATGAATTCGAATGTGTAACCAATACAAAATAGGGTCATTCTACACCATACCTGCGTCTCCCGCAAATCTCGCCACATGCGATCGAAAAAGAAATATACATTTCCCCCCTTCTTGCTTACTAAAATGTTGGCGGCGTTTGCAGTCATGTACCGCACGCGAAATCTCCTTTTTGGCTTTTGGGACTCAAAACTCAATAAAGAAAGGCATGCAAGAAAGAATTTACGGTAGAGTAGAGAAAGTATTGTTAAAGTATTAGTTTGCGATGCATGTGATAATTGAGTCCACTGTTCATGCATGTTTTGCCTAGTGCCGTGGCCGCTTGTGTACATCGATACATCACATTTTTATAGACAAGATCCTCCGTCGTAGACATATTTTTTTGAGCAAGTAAGAGGTGAGGATTGTTATTCGACATTTCTTTATCCTGTGACTGACTAATACAAATGCCCATAGACAGGTGGCGTCTTGCAGAGAATCTTAGCAAATATCTCTGACATGCCTAATTCAGCTTGCGGTCAACCTGTCCAACAAAGAAAACGCCGTACTGGCAAACAAAGTGATCAAAGTACAACACTACTTACTAAATAACCAATCTGACCGCCACGACAACGCACGACTATTCTTTTGTTCTCTTTTGAGAGCTGATGTCAAGATCAACAGCGGGTCGGGAAGAACATGTTGCACATCATCTCACGTTGCCTAACATGTGATTGCTTTTTGAAAAGAACAAATCCGTACATCATTTACGACAAAAGACAGCTGGCTGCCGGCTAGTCAAAAGCGAGATCAAAAGTGGACAAAATTGAGCAAAACTCTCTCTCCACCACTGTCGCTGTCAAGCTTGCACTTGGTTGTTTCCACAATAAGTGGTGAAAACAAATGAAAACTGGTGAAAATGAACCAGGTTTAACAGCGACGTTGTCCTTGTCTGTGTCAACGACGGTACAAAATGTAGTGAAATCTCAACGCATGTTCCTTCGATTTGATGGACCCAATTTCCGTCTTTCCCACTGAGATTGCTTCGATATTTGCATTTGAACAGTAATTTAGGTTTTCAGACCATGGACAAGTTTCTCTGTTTGCAGGAGCGTGGTTTGAGACGACTTCAACAACGAACCCAGTAGGAGGCATTCTGTTCTCCGAACAAAGCCTCATCCCTTTCTTTTTTATAGAAGTATCATTGACAAACGCAATAAAGAACAGAATATAAAATGGAAATTCTGTCTGATGAAACAAAAAACAACCACGAAAAGGTCAGGTCAGGGGAAAAGAAGTTGGATAGTCCACCAACTACCTCAATGGAAATTGGTTTTGACCTGATATGCTTCTTGTCCATGGCTGATATGAAGACAGGCATAGGACGGACTAGGCATGCACTGCTCCCTTGGAGTAAGTCCCCTAAGTCTGGTCCAGATAGACAAGGCATGTACTACTCCTTTGAAGCAAGTCCCCTTGGTCTAATCTCGATAGTATAGCTAGCAAATACTACCTAGGACAACTCCTTGTGGCTTAGCCGTTCCAAAGCTAGTTTTTGGAGCGAGAGGTCACTTGGTCTAATCCCAGCCCGGAACTGATTTTCTTTGTGATCATGTAGGCAAACGAGATGACGCAATCCAGATTGCCCCCAAAGTGGCTCATCCAAGGAGCCACTGCGCGCCTAGGCTAGAGGCTGACTTTAGGACTGTAAGAACCTGTTAGTAGCCTCTCATTGAGTACAGTTCTTACCATTTGACACTCCTCACAGAGTTGTCCACCAAAGGCTTACACTAAAGAAGCATTGAATGGTCTAAGCCCCAGGAGTTCGCTCCTCGTGCGAAAGTGACCATATGCTAAGGACTCAGTGCAAGGAAGTGATTCCTATGAACTGCTCAGTGTGGAACCTTGGCTCACAGGGTGATATCATCTCTTGGCTACAATACCAAGAGCGGTCGGCGGGAACCATTGTGTCGGAACCCGTTTTCTAGACTGTCGCCTCAGGCAAGTTGACAAAGAGTTATGGGCCCACACTTAATTGTTGTAAGGCACGCTTCTGCGTACTCTCTTGCCCTCTCTGTCTTGCAGCACACATCAGCTCCATCAGCTCCATCTGCTCCATCTACTTCATCCGCTCCAATGGCGGGTGCTGGTACTTAGCAAACAAGGGCCAAGGATAAGCTCTCCTCTTGGAGGTACGACCCTTGGGGACTAACCACGATAAGCTCTGCCCTTGGTGGCACGACCTTGCATTTGCTTGTGTGCATTCTTCTCTGTTTGTAGGTGATCAACGGCTAAGGAGTAAGCGATGGACCCGCACGTTATCAACCGGTAACAGCCAACAGCCTACATCAGCCTACATCGGCCTCAGCGAACCAAAGAAGCAGAGAAGTAGTATGACGACACACAAGACCCTCACTCTCGAGCAGGTGAATGGTGGGATGTCAAAGTTCACAGGGTTTGGTTTTCCGTTGTGGAGATGGCAATTTGAGATTGTCATGAGGGTGCGTGCCTACTTGAAGATGTTCCTTGGTGAAGAGGTTGAACCTCGAAGAACAGATCCTAGATATGAAGCATGGAGTGTCAAAAATGACATGGCGCTTGCGATTCTTGTGACATCAGTGCATGAGTCATAGCATGTCCATCGCCAAGGTATCACAAATGCATCAAAGGCTTATAAGAAGCTTGCACGTGTACACCAATCAATGGCTCTTGCAAATTGCCTCTTCATCCTTCAAAAGCTGATTTTGATGATGGTGAGCGAGGGAGAGTCGATTTCGGACTTCCTCTTGCAGTTTCAAGGACTGTTGTAGCAAGTGATCCAAATGAACTAGGAATTTAAAACCAACATGCAGGCCATGATCCTCCTCATGGTGCTACCTAAACGCAAGGGTCTTCTGATCACCGTATTTGGCGGTCGGATGGAGGAGGATTTGACGTATGAGACGGTGTCCGAGTACGTGCGCAACGAGGCCATGCGTCGTAGAGATAGTGAGGCTAACATTTCAGCCTATGCTACACAGTACGGTACTCGTGACAACAACTCCTCTTCTGGTCAGAGCAGCAGCTGAAGCGGTGGCGGTGGAGGAAAAGGCAATGGTGGCGGTGGAAAGAGCTCAAAGCGTCTTGGGAAGTGTCATCACTGTGGCAAGCCTGAGCATAGGGCACGGGAGTGTAAGGCTCCCAAGAAGGAAGACAGAAATCATGCTGGTAGATATGAGGGCAAAGGAAAGGGTAAGGAGGAGTTGACAAACATGATGACTGAGTGCGTGCTCGCAAGCAAGGGAGCGGCATTACTCAATCGTGGAGCCTACGGGATCGACTCTGGCATGAACCACCACTCTTCAAGGGAGAAGGATGGGTTCAACTCCATTGAGGATAGTGAACGTTGCTTCAGGTGTGTCAACGGTAGCCTTGTCGATGTGCAATGCGAACGAGATAAGCTGATCAGCATCAACGTGAACGGTGCTGAAAAATACTTGAAGCTGGAGAACGTTGTCTACATCCCGTCTATTACGGCAAACCACTTGTCGGTGTCCAAAAAACCGGACTACAACATGACGATCATTTTCACGGAGGAGGAGGCCATGATTGTCAAGAACAAGGACATCAACGTCTTCTATCCCAAGGAGAGTCTTGTCGCACATGTTCCAAGAGTTGATGGGCTCTATGTGTTGTAGACCAAACCCCTTGAAAGTACAAATGAGGGATATGATGCGGTTGAAGAGCCCTAGTCTCCAAAGCCAGATATTAGACGACAAGCCTTCACTTTGGTGGCCAACTCCACCGACACAGATGCTAAGCTGTGGCACAAGCGCTTTGGCCATGTGGCGGACAGCACACAACAAGCTTTGCAGCAGTACGAAGAAGTTCATGGGATGTAGGGATGCAAGGCCAAGGATGAGGGAAAGTGCAAAAAGTTGTGTAAGCCATGCCTCCAAGGAAAGTTAAAGAGAAAGCCACTTGAGCGTAATAGGCAACGTGCGGCAGTAATCTTGGACCTGATTCACACTGATGTGTACGGACCATTTTGTATACTTCGAACGGCAGCAACAAGTATTTCTTGACGTTCATCGATGATTACAGTCCCAAGATGTGGATCTACTTGATCAAGACAAAAGGAGGGGTCAAGGAGAAGCTGCAAGAGTGTAGGGAAAGGAGCCATCCGGCTCAGTTCCAGGTCCACATGAGCAAGTTCCAGGAAAGTACCAGATGCATCTTTCGATTGTCAATCCGACTTCATGATTGGACAGATAAGGTGACTAAATGTCTACGGTCCAAGTTTGAGGCTGATCTAACGGTGGGATTGGGAGATATGAATTTTTGAAGTTTCGGGGGTCATGGACCGTCGATGTCTGGGTGGCCATGGGTGATGGCTCCATGCCTTAGCCTGAGAAATGAAAAAGGCAAGAGGTCCAGGGTCAAGACCTGATGGGAGAAATATCCAAAAAGGTCCTTGGTCGTGGGATTGCCGTGTCAGAGTGTGCTGACTAGGATAAAGGTACCTCTCGTTACTTTTTAGGTGAGGTGAGATCCTTATGTGCTAGCTATGGACACATGGCGATTCTCCATGGGTTTGTGGGTTATGTGACCACTAGGAGGGTGCCATGGGAGCATTCTCTAGCTCTCTGGGTCGTGTGTGAGTGGTCAGCCTGATTTCTAGGCTGATTTCCCCCCTTGTGTGAGATTATGGACTCTACTGTGTGAGCCTTAACCTCCATGGCTAAGTGGTGTGGCTTGTGAGAGGGCTGACTTGCCCAAGCTCTAGCTCTATATGTACTCCATCACTTTGAGTGATTCACCAACCATTCTTTAGCACAAGTGATGCCCTTTCAATCACACATTCTTGCTACTCCAAGGCTCCCTCTCTCCTCCAGATCCAAATTTTGGTATCAGAGCCAAGTTCTGCCACTTTCAGCCAGCACAGGCCATCACTTTGAGAGTGACGGGTTGGGGTGAAACCTTCACCAGATTTGACGATCCACCAATGGATCTTCAAGTTCATAAGAGAGGATTTCCAACAAGCGCAAAATCGCAAAGTTCCAACGGTCGGATTGAGAGTTATGGTCCAAACGAGGTCGACCAGGGCTACACTATTCTCTATGAGTAAGACTGCCGCCTTGTGATGACCATAACTCTCTTGTTTCTTTGTCAAATTCAAAAAGTGGCACATGCGAATTGTAGTATTTTTCCTACAATTTCCATTGGTGCAAAAACATTTGCATTCCTTTGATTCGTTTGGGAGAAATGCCGTTTACAAGCTGGCTGGTCTGAGTTGGAGTAAGAGCAGAAGCATCCCCTGTTTTCAAGAGGATATATCTCTTAAAATCCCCTGTTGATGACCCTGTTTTATAGGTCGATCTGAAAGGATTTGACCTGAATTTTCCAGTGGTGGGCTCCATTTTTTGAAATGCCCAGTGTGCCGGGATGTACAGTCCATTTTCTGTCAGACAGATTTCATGCAGAAGCAGCAGCAGAAGCAAGGGTAGCGCCGCCATCAAAGGACATCGCTGAGCATCACCAAGGCTAAAAATGGCAGCAGCTGACATTGTGACAGCAATCCAGCCTTTGGAGAGGCTCGAGGGTTGCGCAATTTCATTATTTGGAAAATCTATACCCGTCTCCTTTTAGAGGAGAGGGGCTTGTGGGAGGTGGTGAGCGGCGACAAGCCGGCTCCAGTTCCACAGGCAAAAGGCATCACCGTAGCGCACGTGGTGGCGGGGAAGGCTCCGCAAAAGGGTGCAGCTGATGCACTTTCTTCTACAGCTGTACCAGCGGTGTATGAGGAGTGGAAGAACAAGGAAAGGCAAGCCTACATATTGCTTGTGAACACCATCTCCAACCCGCATCTTTCGTACGTGAGTGACAAGGCTACTGCAAAGGAGGGGTGGGACACGTGCAAGAAGTATGAGAGCAAGGATCCTGCATTCCTCATGCTTTTGAAGGAAAAGACGATGGCGCTGAAAATGCAGGGTGGTGAAGGGATGGAGGCCTATGTGGACAGGGCAAAGGAGTTGGCGAAGCAGCTGAGAGCGGCGGGCAACCCTGTGGAAGAGACGCGCTTCATCCTCTTGCTGAGGGGACTCCCAACTAGCGACGACACGTTGCGAGAGACACTTGAGTGCCAGCCAACTCTCGACCTCGACTTCATCTGCACACACCTGGTGCAGGTGGAATTGCGTTGTAGTGTACCAAAGCGCAATGGCGGCGGCAGTAGTGAAGCAGCTTTTGTGGCCTGGAGCTCATGCAACCAACAACAGTAGCAGTAGTTTGGGCAGCAAAAAGGCAGAAAGAAAGGTAAATGCCACTATTGCCAGAAAGAGGGATACATAAAAAGGAGTCTTTCAAGCTCAAGAGGGACCAGAAGGAGCAGCAGCAACAGCAGCCATCGTAGTAGCAACAGCAAAAGCAGTAGTAGAAGCAACAGCAGTAGTCATAGCAGCGTCAGCAGCAGCAGCAGCAGCAAAACCAGGCTGGTGTGCGCCACTTTGGCAACATGAAGAGAGCCAAGGAGGTACGCAACCGTCTCTTCATGGCGAAGTCTGACATGTCGCAGGTGGAGAAGGCGGATGTCACATGGTACAAGGACTCAGGGTGTACCAAGAGCCTCACACATCACAAGGAGTGGTTTACACAGCTGCTGTCCATCCCTCCCCGTCCTATTGCTATGGGTGATGATTGGGTGGTGTATGCTGAGGGGATTGGGAATGTGGAGATGTGGTTGGAGACCCCACGTGGCATTGAAATGGGAATTTTCCATGCCGTGCTGTATGTACCTGATGCTACATTTAACCTCCTCTCAGTCTCCTCTCTTACAAACACAGGACTGCGCATCGTCTTCGATGATGACTACGGCTACATCCTCAACAAGGATACAAAAGAGGAGTTGGCCAGGTTGGTGAAGGAGGGGGACATGTACTGCCTGCTGGGGGCGACCAAGATCCCGCGTGAGCAAAATCTTGTAGCAGTGGTGTAGGCGATTGATAGCGATGTTGGGAAAGGAGCCATCCGGCTTAGTTTCAGGTCCACAGGAGCAAGTTCTAGGAGAGTACCAGATGCCTGCTCCGATAATTAATCGGACATCACCACTGGAAAGATCAGGTGGCAAAATGTCTACGGTTCAAGTTTGAGGCCGATCCAACTGTCGGATTGGGAGATATGAATTTTTTAAGTTTCGGGGGTCATGGACCGCAGATGTCTGGGTGGCCATGGGTGATGGCTCCATGCCTTAGCCTGAGAAAAGAAAAAGGAAAGAGGTCTAAGGTCAAGACCTGATGGGAGAAATATCTAAAAACGTCATTGGTCTTAGGATTGCCTTTCCAGAGGGTGCTGACTAGGATAAAGGTACCTTTCCTTACTATTTAGGTGAGGTGAGATCCTTGTGTGCTAGCCATGGACACATGGCGATTCTCCATGAGATTGTGGATTATGTGACCAGTAGGAGTGTGCCATGATTGCATTTTCTAGCTCTCTATGTCGTGTGTGAGTGATCAGTCTGATTGCTAGGCTGATTTCCTTCCTTGTGTGAGATTATTGACTCCTGTGTGTATGCCTTAGCTTCCATGGCTAAGTGGTGTGGCTTGTGAGAGGGTTGACTTATGCAAGCTCTAGCTCTATATGTACTCCATCATTTTGAGTGATTGAACAACCATTCTTCAACACAAGTGATGCCCTTCCAATCACACATGCTCGGTGCTCCAAGGCTCCCTATGTCCTCCAGATCCAACAGGTGAGATCTGGCATGTACACTTCGGCCACATCGGCATGCGCGCTTTGCAGTAGCTTCAAGCAAAGCAGATGGTGCTTGACCTGCCTACCATCTCTAACTTTGAGCAGCAGTTGTGCATCGGCTGTTTGAAGGGGAAACAGCACCGGGAGGCGTTCTCTGGAGCAAGAGAGTGTGCAAGGGAGGTGTTGGAGCTGGTCCACACCGACTTGTGCGGACCGATGCAGACCAAGAGCTTTGGAGGCTCTAGGTATTTCCTGACCTTCATTGATGATTTCAGCCGTTACACTGCTGTGTACTTCCTTCTTTCCAAGGACCAGCGCTTTGACAGGTTCAAAGAGTTCATGACCATGGTGGAGAACCAGACTGGCAAGAAGATCAAGTGGCTGCGCAACGATCGCGGTGGAGAGTATCTAAGCAAGGAGTTCCAGGACTACCTTGCAGTAGCTGGCATGAAGGCGCAGCGTACCGCGCTGTACTTTCCGCAGCAGAACGGTGTAGCGGAACGCGCCAACCGTACCATTGTGGAGTCGGCGCGCTCCATGGTGCACGCGGCTCGGCTGACCTACGACTTCTGGGCTGAAGCCGTGAGCACTGCGGTCTACATCAAGAACCGTAGTCCAATTAAGGCGCTAGAGCAAATGACGCTGTACGAGGCGTGGTTCGGCAAGAAACCAAGCGTCGGTCATCTGCGAGCATTTGGTAGCTTGGCGCACATGCACGTGCCCAAGGAGAAGCAACAGAAATAGGACGCAAAGTGTGTGCAGATACTGATGATTGGCTACGACGTGGCAAGCAAGGCCTATCGCCTCTACGAGAGGGATATAGGCCACGTCATCATCTCCAGGGATGTCGTCTTTAACGAGACCAACGTCATCGACACCAACATTGTCTGTGAAGAGGTAGCAGAACCAGTAGCTAACGCGACAGTGGGAGCAGAAATCCTTCCAGACCCAATCTCTCTTGATCTTTCCTCTATTGTGACAGTGGGAGAATCACTCTACTCTCCCATGTCTGATGCAGTAGATACAGCATACTCATCGGCAAAAGCAGAGGAGGGAGATGTAGCACCACCAGCAGCAGCAGTTGTACCAGCAGCACCGCGCCAGCCGCGCGCTAACGCTCGAGCACCAGGTCGTAGGTACCCTCTTAGGGTGCGTTACAAGCCTAGTGAGCGCGGCCATTTTCGGATACTGCAGAAACCAGAACAGATGAACGTCGAAGTTGTAGTAGATTCAGATGAGATAACGTCATACAAGGAGGCCATGGCTGCACCGGATGTAGCAGATTGGGCACAAGCCGTGCAGCAGGAGACACAGTCGCACCTGGACAACGGCACGTGGGAGCTGACTGAGCGTCCATCTGGACGTAAGGTGATCAAGTGCAAGTGGGTGTTCAAGAAGAAGCGGGGAGCAGATGGTAACCTCAAAAAGTACAAGGCGAGGCTGGTCGCCATGGGCTACTCGTCGTACGAGGGCATCGACTACACAGAAACGCTGCCCCTGTTTCAAAGTTTGCCTCTGTGCGTACGCTCCTCTCTTATGCAGCAGCTGAGGACTTCAAGGTTCATCACATGGATGTCAAGACGGCATTCTTGAATGGTGACTTGGAGGAGGAGATCTACTTGGAGCAGCCGGAGGGGTTCCTCATGGATGGCCAGGAGCACCTGGTTTGCAAGCTGCAAAAGTCGTTATACGGCCTCAAGGAACATCGCGTGCTTGGAATCACAAGTTGGATGCGGTGTAGCAGTGCATGGGATTTGAGCTCAGTAAGTGTGAGTAGAGCGTCTATCGCTGGTAGCATGGTCATGAGGTGCTCATCATCATCGTCTATGTGGATGATATGCTCCTCCTTTCTAACAGCATGTCTGCACTGCAGGAGTTCAAGGAAGCCATGCAAGAGTGCTTCCAGATGTTTGATCTTGGGGAGGCATCATACTTCCTCGGTATCGAGATCACTTGTGACCGCAAGTCACGCTCTCTCTCGCTACAGCAGAGCCGCCACATCAAGGATGTTTTGCAGCGGTTTGGCATGACAGAGGCAAAACCCATCCGTAGACCGGTGGAGACACGGTAGTACCCTTATGAGCTTTAATGGAGAAGCAAATGCAGCTCAGCGGCAGAAGTACCAGAGCGCCGTCGGCAGCCTCATGTACTTGATTGTGGCAACCAGGCCGGACCTCCGACAAGCTGTTAGCGCTGTGAGCCAGCACATGGCAAACCCCGGACCTGAGGACTTGAAGGCAATGAAGCGGATCTTCCGCTACCTTGCTGGAACCATCAACATTGGCATCACCTACAACAGCAACGACAACAGCATCATCAGCTACACGGATGTAGATTGGGCTTCAAACCCTGAGCACCGTAAGCCCATCTCTGGACATGTGTTCCTCATGAATGATGGGGCCATCAGCAGGTGCAGCAAGCGGCAGGTGGTCGTGGCCACCTCAAGCACGGAATCTGAGTACGTCTCTCTCAGCTTTGGAGCCAAAGAAGCAGTTTGGCTTCAGCATCTCATGGCAGAGATGAGTGGTAGTGAAGCAGTTCTAGTTCCAGTGTGCGTCCACAACCAGAGCGCAATGGCATTTGGCAAGAATCCTGAGCACCATGCACGTACCATGCACATTGACATCGCACATCATTTCATCAGGCATCTGGTGCAGGAGGGTGCTATCAAGCTGGATTTTACTCCAACGAGCAAGCAGGTCGCTGATTTCAGCACCAAGCAAGTGACCCGTGAGAAGCAACAGTTTTACATGAAGGCATGTGGACTCAGCCCACTCAGCAAAGTGGGAGATTGATGGGAAAGGAGCCATTCGGCTTAGTTTTAGGTTTAGAGGAGCACGATCCAGGAAAGTGACAGATGCGTGCTCCGATCGTCGATCCGACTTCATCATTGGAAAGATGAGGTGGCAAAATGTCTACGATTCAAGTTTGAGGCGGATCCAAGGGTCGGATTGGGAAATATGAATGTTTGAAGTTTCGAGGGTCATGGACCGTCGATGTCTGGGTCGCCATGGGTGATGGCTCCATGCCTTAGCTTGAGAAAAGAAAAAAGCAAGAGGTCCAGGGTCAAGACCTGATGGGAGAAATATCCAAAAGGTTCCTTGGTCTTAGGATTGCCTTGTCAGAGTGTGCTGACTAGGATAAAGGTACCTCTCCTTACTTTTTAAGTGAGGTGAGATCCTTGTGTGCTAGCCATGGACACATGGCGATTCTCCATGGGTTTGTGGGTTATGTGACCACTAGGAGTGTGCCATGAGAGTATTCTCTAGCTCTCTAGGTCGTGTGTGAGTGGTCAGGCTGATTTCTAGGCTTATTTCCTCCCTTGTGTGAGATTATGGACTCTAGTGTGTGAGCCTTAGCCTCCATGGCTATGTGGTATGGCTTGTGAGAGGGCTGACTTGCCCAAGCTCTAGCTTTACATGTACTCCATCATTTTGAGTGATTCAACAACCATTCTTCAGCACAAGTGATGCCCTTCCAATCACACATGCTTGCTGTTCCAAGGCTCCCTCTCTCCTCCAGATCCAACAAAGAGTTCATCGTGATGATAGAACGGCAGATAAGCAAGAAGGTCAGGGCATTGCGCACCGACAACGTTGGTGAGTACGAGGCGTCCAAAGGGTGGTTGAGTCAACACAGCATCAACCACCACAAAACCATGCCTTACACCCC
Organism: Penium margaritaceum; assembly: GCA_023375785.1. NCBI lineage: Eukaryota > Viridiplantae > Streptophyta > Zygnematophyceae > Desmidiales > Peniaceae > Penium > Penium margaritaceum. The sequence continues at coordinate 131,916 of SZWC01000048.1, read as the reverse complement.
CGAGAGCAATGACATTGCCGAGGTTATGAACCAAACTATTATCAGCATGACACGAAGCATGCTCTTCGACGCCATACTCCCACCTCGCTTCTGGGGTGAAGCTGCAATATCTGCTTAGTACCTTGTGAATCTCACTCCCACAGCCGCGCTTGGAAGGCATGGTAAGAAGTAGCAAGAGAAGCAAATTAGGACGCCACAGGAGGCTTGGTCAGTGAAGAAGCCAGATGCCTCACACTTGAGGGTCTTTGGCTATACAACGTGGCTAAAGGTCCAAGCAAGAGAAGGAAGTGGCAACTTGGATGCACGTGCTCGTAAGTGTCTAATAGTCGGATATGACAGCGCACATAGGCGTACAGGCTGTGGGACCAAGCGGCTGGAAAGCTCATTAGGACTCGAGAGGTCAATTTTGGTGACATGACGCCCGGCAAGGGAGAGTCGCTAGACTTTGTCCATGCTCCCAAATCAGGAGAGTGGATTGTGTTGCTCGAAGGAATTGATCAGGCACAAAAAAACTGGCAAATGGTGCTAGTCAAGGATGGTGCTGAAGGGAGAGTGGTTGTGTAGGCTGACACAGCGACGTACTTTGACATTGATTCAGAGTCGTCTAAGGCTTGTGAGTCAAACTGTGAGGCCGGTGGCTCTTCCTCAAACAGTGGATCAGCAGCCGCGTAGGAGTAACTGAAGCAACTAAGCCTTGAAGCACCAACAGCAACACTTCGGCGTAGTACGCGCCAGAAGATACCTCCATCCAAGTACGATACTAAGAGTGCGCAATGGACCCAACTCAGCTGGTCATGCTTGACTTAGGGAGAGCCTGTGACCGTAACCGAGGCTATGAACATGCTCTATGCGGCCAAGTGGAAGGAGGCAGTGTATAGAGAACTCGCATCCATTGAAGAGAACAGAACATGGGTTATGGTAGACTGGCCCCCAAATGCACACGTGGTGGAGTCAAAGTGGGTAGTCTGGAAAACGTTCAAGCAGGATAGTACTACCCACAAGTACAAGGCATGAGTAATGGCGCAGGGGTTTTCCCATCATTCTGGCTCAGAGTACGAGGAGACCTTTGCGCTTGTCGTCACCCCTGCCTCCATAAAATCCATGTTAGACATTGATGCCGCAAAAGATGTGGAGGTCCACCAAATACATGTGAAGACAGCTTTCCTTTACGAGAAGCTAGACAAAGAAGTGCTGATGGAAGTGCCCGAGGGAGTGAAAGCTCCGAAGGGCAAGGTTTGCAAACTGGTGAAAGCACTTTACGGGCTGAAATAGGCCCCAAGGATGTGGTACAAGGAGATGGACGGCTTCATGGCCAGGCTCACCTTCACGCATTGCCAGAATGATCCTAGTGTCTATGTGTAGGAGGATTTGCAAAGTTTGATACTTGTTGCACTGTACGTTCACGACTTGATCATCTGCTCGTCATTGGTTGAGCTGTTGAACAAGCTGAATACAGATCTTAGCAATAGGTTCAAGATGAAGGACATGGATTCGCTCGAGCTCTACCTCCGGATAGCCATCCACCACAATCAAGCAGTAGGCACCATCGACTTGAACCAGTCCAAGTACATCATGGAAGTCCTCAAGCGCTACAACATGGAGGACTGCAAGCCCATCAGCACATCCTTGACAACAAACATCAAAATCTCCTCCTCCACGAGCCCCAGCACGAAAGCAAAACGACGTGAGATGGAGAACATTCCCTACCAGTCTGTTCTTTGCAGCCTCATGTATGCCATGGTACAAACACACCCTGACATTTGCTATGCTTTGGGACAAGTGAGCAGGCTTGTGGCCAATCCAAGGCCATGGCACTAGCAAGCAGTCAAGCGTATCATGCGATATCTACAGAAGACCCGATACATGGGAATCCAGTTTGGAGGCCAAGAAGGATCTGACCCACTATGGCTGGGGTGCTACACAGACGTCCACTAGGGAGGAAGAATCGATGACAGAAAGTCCACCTTGGGTTTTGTGTGCCTCTTGAACGGTGGTATAGTCTCTTGAGTAAGTAGAAAGCAAGACTGTGGCTCCCTCTCTGTTCGATCTGGAGGAGAGAGAGAGCCTTGAAGCAGCAAGCATGTGTGATTGGAAGGGCATCACTTGTGCTAAAGAATGGTTGTTAAATCGCTCAAAATGATGGAGTACATATAGAGCTAGAGCTTGAGTAAGTCAGCCCTCTCACAAGCCACACCACTTAGCCATGGAGGCTAAGGCTCACACACTAGAGTCCATAATCTCACACAAGGGAGGAAATCAGCCTAGCAATCAGGCTCACCACTCACACACGACCTAGAGAGCTAGAGAATGCTCTCACGGCACACTCCTAGTGGTCACATAACCCACAAACCCATGGAGAATCGCCATGTGTCCATGGCTAGCACACAAGGATCTCACCTCACCTTAAAAGTAAGGAGAGGTACCTTTATCCTAGTCAGCACACTCTGACAAGGCAATCCTAAGACCAAGGACCTTTTTGGATATTNAAAGGAGGAAATCAGCCTAGCAATCAGGCTGACCACTCACACACGACCTAGAGAGCTAGAGAATGCTCTCACGGCACACTCCTAGTGGTCACATAACCCACAAACCCATGGAGAATCGCCATGTGTCCATGGCTAGCACACAAGGATCTCACCTCACCTAAAAAGTAAGGAGAGGCACCTCTATCCTAGTCAGCACACTCTGACAAGGCAATCCTAAGACCAAGGACCCTTTTGGATATTTCTCCCATCAGGTCTTGACCCTGGACCTCTTGCCTGTGTCTTTTCTCAGGCTAAGGCATGGAGCAATCACCCATGGCCACCCAGACATCTACGGTCCATGACCCCTGAAACTTTGAAAATTCATATCTCTCAATCCGACCGTTGGATCAGTCTCAAACTTGGACCGTAGATGTTTTGCCACCTGATCTTTCCAGTGGTGAAGTCTGATCGACGATCGGAGCAGGTTTTTAGTAGTTTCCTGGAACTTGCTCCTGTGGACACGAAACTGAGCCAGATGGCTCCTTTCCCAACACTCTCCATTGTTGAGGCAGAGTACATCGCTTTGTCAGAAGCATGCAAGGACACACAGTGGTTACACAGTTTTCTTGCCGAGGTGAAAGTGCCACAAACAGAGGCAATAGAGGTCCGCATCGACAATAAGAGCGCCATGAAAATGGCATACGATGATGTCATCTCCCGGCGCACCAAGCACATCGTCATGAGGTGCCACAACTCACGCGACCTGGTTGCAAACGAGATCGTGGAACTGGAATATGTGGAGACCAGGAAGATGTTCGCACATTGCATGACAAAGGTGCTCGACAGCAAAGTGCAGTCTGTACATACTTGAGGCATCGGTATGGTCAATGCAGTAGACGAAGACGTAGGCCAATACAACTTGAGAGAGGAGAGATCTCACAGCTCATGGACACAGGTGCAAGGGAGAGTTTGTTGACCTTACATGCTTCTTCTCCATGGCTGATGTTAGGACAGGTAGAGCATGGACTAGGCATGCACTGCTCCCTTGGAATAAGTCCCCTAAGTCTGGTCCAGATAGACAAGGCATGCACTACTCCTTTGGAGCAAGTCCCCTTGGTATAACATGGATAGTATAGCCAGCAAATACTACCTACGACAACTCCTTGTAGCTTAGACATTCCAGAGTTAGTCTTTGGAGCGAGAGGTCACTTCGTCAAATCCCAGCCCGGTAACTAATTTTCCTTAAGACACAAAGGGGGCATGAAGGATCTAAGAGACATCTTACAACATTCCAAGGTCCTTCATGGGGGTTGGCGCCACTTGGCGATCACAAGGAGCGCCATATAGGGAGCGGGGATGACGGAATCCAGATTGGCCCCGAAGTCGCTCATCAAAGGAGCCATTGTGCGCCTAGGCTAGGGGAGGCTCTAGGACTATAAGAACTTGTCAGTTGCCTGCCATTAAGTACAGTTCTTACCTTTGAGACTCCTCACAGAGTTGTCCACCAGAGGCAGACACTAAACAAGCATTGGTTGGTCTAAGCCCTAGAAGTTTGCTCCTCGTACGAAAGTGACCAGGTGCTAAGGACACAATGCAAGGAAGTGATTCCTATGAACTGCTTAGTGTGCAATCTTGGCTATGAGGGTGATATCATGTCTTGGTTGCAAAACCAACAGCAGTCGGCGGGAACTATTGTATCGGAACCCGTTTTCTAAACCGTCGCCTCAGGCAGGTTGACAATTAGATCCAAGGGAAAACTACCAGTGTGTAGATGGTCCTCCTTAACAATGTTTTTTAACATTGTTATCACTTGAATCATAACAACAAAAAAAGTTTCCGGTCATAAGCTTCCATTTGAAGAACGACAAACCAGCTTTGTTTCATGTACGGTTTGGAGACATCCATTAAGAAGACAACACAACTCGTCATCATCCTTGGACCATGTTTAGAAAATTGAGAAACAGTTATGGAAAAAAATCAACTCCATTCACCATGAAGGTTCTTTACCAATTGAGGGTCATTACTAAATACTCTGAAAAGCCACCTCCACTTATTCTCAATATGAATTTGTAAACAAGAAAATAAGCATGACAAGTATCAAAGGATTAAAATACGTTACATGACATTCGATAACACTCACATAGGTATAGTTGTATCTTGATTTAGTGCAAAATGATCAATAACATGATTTCATATACATTTGCATACATGTGGATTGACACATACATACATTTTAAGCTATATCAATACATACACATATGTATCCGTAGAAACATATAAACATAAGTGTACACATACATAGACCAATACATACATATATACAAATACATAAACTATTACATACAACTATACCTTAACATGCACTTATACATATACATATACATTTTCATACAAAAAAGACTTCTATACATGCAAATACATATGAATATGCTTAAAAACATAAAGTTACATATACCTGTCCATGTACACAATATTGAATCTTTTAACGGTGCTGATAAACATACATATGCTTACACCTATGCATGTACATTACAAAAAATGCAATGCAGGTTCCACAGTTGCAGGGTCTATGGAAAACAAACCTTCATTTGGGATACCGACACACATGGAGTTGACCATTCATGCGAGTTTGTGCCTTCGGCGGACTCGAAGAGATACGATGGCGCTTCCATCAAAAACCACTTATGTGGTGTTTTGAGCCTCAGAAGTCTGAAATCAGAAGTCAAGAAATCAAGAGAGAACTGGTTTGGTTAGGTGAAACGTCAGGGATCAGCATTGACGTGTGCTTGAGCATCACGCTCGGCACAAACAACTTATAAGCCTGCTGGAACAAATCGGAGGTCAAGCTGAGATCCGACTCCAAGTATGGACCCCGTATAGACATGAATTCCAGAAGTCACTTCTCTGACTTCCACAGACAAGGTGCGGTTCCACTTTATCAAGGGGTGTGATGTCCATGGTCAATGTTGTCGAAAACTGGTAGTTTGAATTGGCCCTCTCGAACGCAGCTTCGTCACTCTGTATGATCGCTTTGACCTCTGATCTAGCCGCCGCCCAAGCCGCGTTGGTTAGCCCATAGTACATGTTCACCACATGTCCCAAGCACGTAATCAGCAAAAGGGGAATGGGACTACAATTGATGCGAGCCATACTAATACTTCTTTACTCATTTTAGAGAAGCATTTTGAAACAACCAAACCGTTGACGAGCCGCGCGTAAGAGCCGTTTGCCAAGCCACGATAGACAGTGGAGAATAGTAGAGCAGCAAGTGAAAGCGGCAGTCATCACTGGCGCATACAACACAACAACAAGCAATGCAGCCTTCATCAGCGACGAGGACAGACAAGCAGTTGGCACCACAGACAAGCACATTCAACCACATGTAAGCATAGGAAAGTGCTGGAATGCAGCATGAACCATTAACGACAAGTCTCTGCTGCAAGCAACGGCAAGCACAACAAGCCACAAGCCGCGGAAAGTTGCGAGAAACCGCCAAGGCAGTCATCACCAAACGTGGAAGATGGCGCATCATCCTTCGTGGAATAATGTTCCGCACCTCGGAGAAGATGGAACGAACATCTACAAATGGTCACAGCAGGCCCTTGCCATCACAAGCAACATCATTATCAACAACTTCAACGTGGCTCACTTACTCACTGGTCGCTACGAGGATCTTCGACGCCCCGGGGATCAACGACCATGGGAGCCGCCCCTGTACACTACTCATCAGATAGTGACAGGCGACCTACGGAATCATGTTCACAATACCTACAGGAACTTGTTCTATCATTTTTATAATGCACCAAAGATGAAGTATGGCATCATGAATGAGGCTTGGCGTCGTTTCCGTGTCCCTCTGTCATGTCTGGATAACTGCCAATTCCCAAGTCTATGAAACCGCGTGCAGGTCCTCTTCTACAATTACGAGGAGGATGACGACAAACCACTAACAAACGGACGTGCTTGGATCGCGAAAGTGCTCAATGAACTCTATCCAGAGCTACTCCACGGCTTTGGAAGCACGGATGCCCTGCTTGGCCACCCAAAGTACCTGCGCCTCCCCTCCGAGAGACAGATACAGGAGCGAGCTTGAGTACGGTTCAATTCAGAGGTGAGGCGTGGACTCAAGGAAGTGATACAACCAAACCTACATTTTCTTGTCGATTACAACCCACGCAACCGCAGGAGCATTCTGGAAAATCTGTGTGAGTATGTTACAGTTGGTTGCAATGAAGGCGATCTGGTAGTAGAAGCTCAATTCCGCCACCTATGAGACCCTACCACTATGAACGACAAGATGCTCCTCTCCATATGAGCATCGTGTACAAACTCTACCTTTCTTGTACACAAATATTGTTCTCAGATATAACTTGCATATTGTTGTTTCGTACCTTCTTCGACTTCCCTCCAAAAATCAAGAGAGAGAGAGAGAAAGAGAGAGAGAGAGAGAGAGAGAGAGACAGAAAGAGAGAGAGAGAGAGAGAGAGAGAGACAGAGAGAGACAGGGAGAGAGAGACAGGAGGGAGGGAGGCACGGAGGGAGGGAGGGAGAGGGAGAGGGAGAGGGAGAGGAACAGGGAGAGGGAGACGGGGAGGGAGAGGGAGAGGAAGAGGGAGAGAGAGAGGGAGAGAGAGAGAGGGAGAGAGAGACGTGGAGAGAGGGGGGAGAGAGACAGAGGGAGCGAGATAGAGACAGAGAAAGAAAGAGAGAGAGAGGGAGAGAGAAAGAGAGAGAGCAAGAAAGAGTGAGGGAGAGAGAGAGGCAGAGATAGAGAGAGAGAGGGAGAACGAGAGAGCAAGAGTAAGAAAGAGAGCAGACAGGAGGGAGAGAGAGAGAGACAGAGTGAGCGGGAGAAAGAGTGAGGGAGAGAGAGAGGGAGAGATGGAGGAGAGGAGAGAGAGAGAGAAAGAGAGAGAGAGATTTTGAGAAAAGAGAGGAAGAGAGATAGAGAGAGAGGGAGAGAGGGATAGAGACAGAGAGGGAGAGAGGGACAGAGAGGGTTCAGGATGAGGGAGAGAGAGAGAGTGTGTGTGAGGGAGAGAGGGAGGTCAGGGTGAGGGAGAGAGAGAGAGATAGAGAGAGAGAGTGAAAGAGAGAAAGAGAGAGAGAGGTTAGAGGGGGGGGAAGGAAACACATAGAGAGAGAGACAAAGGGAGAGAGAGTGAGGGAGAGAGAGTGAGGGAGAGAGAGAGAGGG
>SZWC01000048.1:109370-124041 GCA_023375785.1 Penium margaritaceum | reverse complement strand
AGAGAGAGAGAGAGGGAGAGAGAGTGAGGGAGAGAGAGTGAGGGCAAGACAGAGAGAGAGAAAGAGAGAGAGAGAGAGAGAGGGAGAGAGAGAGAGGGTAAGAGAGTGAGGGGGAGAGAGGGGGGGGGAGAGAGACAGAGAGAGAGAGAGAGAGAGGGAGATACAGAGAGAGTGTGAACGGGAGAGAGTGAGGGAGAGAGGGAGAGAGATATAGAGAGAGGGAGAGAGAGAGACAGAGAGTGTGTGTGAGAAAGAGAGGATAGAGGAGAGAGAGAGAGACAGAGTGTGCGGGAGAGAGAGTGAGGGAGAGAGGGAGAGGGAGAGAGAAAGGGAGAGACGGAGAGATAGAGAAGAGAAGACATAGAGAGAGGAGGGAGAGAGAGCAAGAGAAGGAGAGAGAGAGAGAGGGGGGATGGAGAGAGAGGGAAACGTTTCTTACAGCTAATAGAGGAGAGGAGAGAGAGAGAGAGAGAGAGATTGAGAGAGAGATAGAGAGAGGAAGGGAGGGAGAGAGAGAGAAACAAAGAGAGAGAGAGAGGGGTCCGAGAGAGGGAGAGAGAGGGGGGACATAATTCAAAGAGAATATGTATATTGATTGATTACATCAAGGTCAATGAACACAGAGGTTGGATTCTTACTCATAGACCAGACTCCTCATCCGACCAATGTACATGAGGTCTTGGCCTCCCATATACCATTTCACGACAACATGTCTCGTGACTAAAACATGTATGCACCCAAAACACCTCGCAGGACTGAAATCTCCTCTACATTGCTCCCCACATAAGGAAATCACTCGAGTCGCCCGTTGTATGTCAAACCTACGCGCGGGTTCACTGCCTGCCTCCGCTTGATTCGGCACACTAGAGGCACGCCTTGCTGTGTGCGCCACTGTTTAAGCTGCCTTTGCAGTTTCACGGTCTATTTCTCAGCGGGAGTGGGAGTGGGAGTGGGAGCGGGAGCGGGAGCAGGAGCGGGAGCAGGAGCGGGAGCGGGACCGGTAGCGGCAGCGGGAGGGGAAGCGAGAGGGGTAGCGGGACCGGCAGCGGGAGCGGGAGCACGAGCGAGAGCACGAGCAAGAGCGGGAGTGCGAGTGGGAATGGGAGCGGGAGCGGGACGGGGAGCGGGAGCGAGAGCGGGAGCGGGAACGGGAGCGGGAGCGGGAACTGGACCGAGAGCGAGAGCGGGAGCGGGGGCGGGAGCGGGAGCAGGGGCGGGAGCGGGAGCGGGAGCGGGAGCGGGAGCAGGAGCGGGAGCGGGAGCGGGAGCGGGAGCGAGAGCGGGAGCGGGAGCGGGAGCGGGAGCGGGAGCGGGAGCGGGAGCAGGAGCGGTATGGGAGCGGGAGCGCGAGCGCGAGCGCTAGCGTGAGCAAGAGCAAAAGCGGCCATCCGCACGACGGTTCCGTCCACTGCCACTATCAAGTAGACGCTGCCTGAGGCTTGCAGGTAGTTAACGGCCTTAGTAGGCGTTGCTGGCCGCTCGCGGCCACCTCTTCACGCGGTTCTCGCTGTTGTGCCTGTTGCTGCTACTGTCTCTGTTATCGCTACTGCTCACTGTTAATGCGTTTCCAGCTGCTTCCCACAGGTACAACGACTTTTCGTTTCTTCCTCTGTTTGCCGGTACTTGCAGATGGTTGTCGCTGCTTTCTGACATTTACCCCTGCGGGTAGCCTGAGCACTAGAACCACGAGAACAATAAGAACAGCACCACAAGAAACATGAAAAGCAATTGGAGGGGACACAGCATGAGCAGGAGTAAGAATAGGCCATTCCTCGGGCTAAAGTTAACAATACAAAACAAGTCATTCCTTGGGCTGAATGGTTGTTTCACTTCTACATTCAACTTGATGAGGCTGAGGCCCAGGACTTTGTTCAGCGCATCAGGGACCATACCGCATTGCTCTTTGATTTCGACCACAACACAAGGGTGGTGCTCCTTCCTTGTGTGCCAGTTCCCTGACCACCCATGCAGTATAGGCCACCTGTGCACGTCTAGCGCGATTGGGCTGATGTACCGTCTAACACTTGTAGTACCTCCCAAAGTCGCCATGATTGTGTTCACATGCAGTGGACACGTGCCCACGTACAGACCCCAGCTAAGAATGCATGTTTGAATCGTTGTCATGAGCAGCATGTCACGATACCTCAAAACAAGTGCCTGTGCTTCCTTATCCTCAACATGTCTGCCTCATGCAAGGGTGAGCGTGTTTTGGGATGTGCTCTTATGGATGGTGACATTCGAGGCCAGTTATGGTATTCATGTGACAACGCTCCTGGGACGTGTGAGAGACATCTCAGGATATTGCAGATTCATGTGGAATGTACAGTAGGATGGTTCATCTTGGCACACGCGGGCACTGTAGAAGCTTCCATGGAACCGAGGAGCGTGAGCCATTTCTCAGTGTGCACGTCCTGTACACCAGGCAATATGTTCCCATGTGCAGATGACGGGCATGACGACGCTACTTGGATGGTGTCCAACATGAAGGATGTAAAATCTTTCAAGCAGATTGACGTACACACTAGTTTCCACCCAACGTGACCACATGAAGGAGGTCCTGCTGTTCATCTCACGGAAAGAGCGTTTGCACCTGGATTCAAGTTGATGGCGCTAGTTCCCCGCAACGCGAGATGTCCATGTCAGTCTTTTTTGACTGAGGAACGGAGACACAATGTGGGATGGAGAGGGCATCTACCTTCGGTATTCACACCTCAGCTTTCATGTATTGACAACCATGAACAATAAACATGCAAGACCAAGGAGAGATCACAGTCTACAACCATTACTATGCTTGAGCAACAGTAAATGACTACAATGTTGGCATCGTCTCCGCTCCCTAGATGTGTATTGCGCTATGTCTCACTGTGTCTTACCCTTTGCAGGTACCTGTCCACTTTTGGACGCCAACATGCGGGTGTACAGTGTTTCCGAATGGAAAGGAAGAAGGCATATTTATTCTCACCAACACCTCTGCATTCACGCACAGATAAACACTTTGGGTCCTGGCCAAAGCATGCAATGGGAACTCAGTTGCCGCAATCCATGCATCAATGACCACTTTCTCCACGTGGATCAGACCCCTGAACTTTGCTCATTATACAACCTTCGCCAAGGCTCTGCAGCATTTTGTGAGGCTGATCCAAGTGGAAGGATTGGGTACTTGTTGCAAAAAGTACGGTCCCTATCCACAAATGTTGGTATGTGATGGAACTACTCTTGTGAGCCGTAACGGCTCCAACAATAGTGGCATGCTGTATTTACAACCGACATTAGGCCACAAGATGCCTAAAAGAAAAATGTGAAAACATCTCGTCACGGACTCAGACAAGGAAAACATTGGGACACGTTGTACTGCCTCGCCTAAACAATGACTTCTTCACCCGCTAAGACCTTGACAACCTTCTGCAAAGACAGGAAGTATTTCATGCACTTGATGTCGCGGCACTTGTGTGACATGTGGTGGTCGAGAAATCAATGCCATCATCGGGTCTGGACGCACCAAGAACGGTACGTCTGATGTACCCGTTGAACCATAACTTGACGTACCATTTGTACCTCATCATTCATCATGTAATACTAACGACTGCCATTCCGCATTGCAGTATTTCGTCATCCAAGAGGACTTCAAGCATCTCATCAACGCGTTTGGAGCTTGGGGAACAGAGTTCTCCCTCGTAGCAGCTGTTAGCAATGAACACATCATCTGGTTTCTGGATCATCCAACCGTAATGGAAATGGATCCATGGGTGACGTAGGTGGACACGATTTCCATCATTGCATTGGCAATCGATGCCTGCCCAAGGTCAATATTCATCTCAAAAAAGACGTGTATGACCCCGGAGTTGTGGCAAGCGGCTAGAGATGCCATGCGCCCTGGCCTCCTCAGTATCATCCGCAGACACCTACGTCTCTGGGAGGAGCACATTGATGTAAGGCATTTCAACCTTTGGACGCATGAGGCTCAGTTAAGCTCTTTTGATTCCTTAATGCAAGCCCAACCCTCCTTTCGCCCATCCCCTTCTGTTACGTCTTGCAGGTAGAGCAGCCGTATTCACCTTTCATTGCTCCAGAAAGCGGGGTCAGGACCGCGTGTTATCCACGTTGGCCACAAAACAATGTTTGAGACCATTGTACGAACGACTTGAGACTCCAGATGGGAGAAGCATCCATGCATCAGCTGATGTGAAGTGTGGAAGAGAAACCGCCGGTCGAAAGAAGGGGAAGTTGACCACTGGGATATTCACGGTGGTCTCTCCGCATCTTGTAATATAGGAATTCCATGTCATGTTCAATGGGGAGCCCCTGAATGACATGTTTACCTCTCTGATGACAAGGCCCTCCCATGGAAAATATCCCAAGTATGTCTTCTTCGACAAAGCTTGCAAACTCCATGCATACACCATCCGTCGGGAGCCATTGTTGTAGACTTAGACCTGTCTTCTCTGTGATTGATTCCACTTTGGTTACAAAGATATTGCAAAACACACATGCCTAACAATCTTCAGTCCCAAACATGTACTCCTGCATTTGACGTAAGCTAAATGATATATACTGTCAATGAGCTCTGATGTCGCAATGGAAAGCTGCATGTGGTGTAGGCTTTACATGCAATCATGTTGCTTGTATGGTTGGTTCGTTGTTACTTGCATTCGTGTTATTTTTCATTGTAGTGTAGGTGTCAACACCTCTACCAATGAACAAGTCAATTGCTTCATTCACAAATTCACGGTGCAGAGCTTCACATACACCATTGACAACCTCATCGAGATGTGTTACGTTGTGTTTGCATGGTAGAACTTTTGGAAGAACAAGGAGCGCGTAGTGAGGCCAGTTCATGCTGATCTGTAGATTGTCAGTGATGATATGGGTGATGTGGAGGCTAGTGGATATGGAGATGGGGAAACCTCCGATGCCAAGTCGGAAGGAGCAACTGAGCCATGACATGGACCAAACATGCAATGTACAAGGGTTCCTATACAGGCATGGACACGAGTACATTTTGCTACATGACCTCGGGTTTTTGGCACAGAAAGACAACTGACTTCTACCCTTAGTGTGAAGTCATTGTATGTTTTGTAACTGTACATTCATGTTGCAAAAAAGAGAGACATTTGTAACTGTAAATTTATCTATCAGCATTCATTCACATTGTGTTGTGGGTGCCAATAGTTGTAACAAAACGATTCTAGTATATTTATTGTACTTGGGTATGTCACAATTGACCATTGCTTTCTACATCCACGTTTCCTTTGTTCCATGTCAAGTTTCGTTCTCGTATCATTTCCAATTGGACGGTGGAAGAGTAAAACATTTGTATAGTGTAAGGTAGACCTGAAAACAAAGCAACACATGTAATGTCATTTGCATTTCATGTTCTCCTCCTCACCACACAAACACTAGGATGTTACTTCATAGTTATACATTTAACGGATACGTTGTGAAATGCCAAGTAAACCCTAATCTTTGCCTTGTCCATAAACTTCTTTGTTACAAAGAGTAAGAGTATAGCCACAAATCTGTCATTCAATGCCTTCTTCACGCCTTGAACCTTGTCGGTACACCACTACGTCAATGTCCTTTCATCTTGGCAAGAGGCGTGAAGAATGTGTGGACGAAGAATCTTCCACCTTTATCTCCTCTAAGGACCATACAACAGGACATGGTCAAAATCAGTCGGGACAAAGTTCACGTATGCAGTGACTCTCATGAACACAAGCATGTACATTGTCTTCCAGTGACTCACCTTCCTTAGGCTTCCTCCCTCCAACAATGGCTTGGCTATTGCCGTTGTCTTCACTTTATTCATCCTGAACAACAACAAAACCATACTATTGGATGTGTTCATACATGGTACCAACATTTGTACAAGCAAAAAATGAGTGCAGCATACCTACGGCAAAGCTTCGTTGTCTGACCCTTCCATAAAACTCTCTTGGGGGAAGATACTTGATAACATCCAACTGATCTACATCATGACATCTTGAATTCTCTTGAAACACAGACAAAGATGAAATGCATACCATGCAACAAACAGATTGAAAGAATTATGCTATACATACCTTGAGTTGAAGCTGTTGCTGACTTACGTTGGCAGCTTGAGCGCCTTGTACATCTGCAACCGCAATCACTAAAGCCATCAATTTTCAGAAATGCTGTGGTATGTTTGCAAACCATTCATAGCAAAATTACCTTCTGATCCCTGTCTTTGCTTGAGAATGGCGTCAACGTCCGCACCTAAACTCTGGCCGTGGCCGTGAAGATCCTTCAGGTTTGTGGTAACTTGCACATATGCTGATCGAGAATGAGGGGGCAATTCCTTCTTCCAATCCAAGCACTCACGTAACTCTCTGATGCTTCAACCGAGCAATCTCGTTTTGCAACTCCTCCATGACATGTGGACTCACTTGCCAGGTAAGGACTAAAATCACTTAGCATGGCTTCATAGAACTCACATTCACGTTGTCATAACTTCACTAACCTATGTTGGATCTGGAGGAGAAAGGGAGCCTTAGAGCAGCGGGCATGTGTGATTGAAAGGGTATCACCTGAGCTGAAGAATGGTTGTTGAATCACTCAAAATGATGGAGTACTTAAAGAGCTAGAGCTTGGGCAAGTCAGCCTTCTCACAAGCCACACCAGTTAGGCATGGAGGCTAAGGCTCACACACTAGAGTCCATAATCTCACACAAGGGAGGAAATCAGCCTAGCAATCAAGCTGATCACTCACACACAACCTAGAGAGCTAGAAAATACTCTCATGGCACACTCCTAGTGGTCACATAATCCACAATCCCATGGAGAATCGCCATGTGTCCATGGCTAGCACACAAGGATCTCACCTCACCTAAAATATAAGGAAAGGTACCTTTATCCTAGTCAGCACACTCTGACAAGGCAATCCTAAGACCAAGGACCTTTTTGGATATTTCTCCCATCAGGTCTTGACCGTGGACCTGTTGCATTTTTCTTTTCTCATGCTTAGGCATGGAGCCATCGCCCATGGTCACCCGGATATGGGCGGTCGATGACCCCGAAAACTTGGAAAATTCATATCTTCCAATCCGACCGTTGGATCAACCAAACTTGGACCGTAGACATTTTGCCGCCTGATCTTTCCAATGGTGAAGTCGGATTAACAATCGGAGTAGGCATCTGGTACTTTCTTGGAACTTATTCCTGTGGACCTGAAATTGAGCCAGATGGCTCCTTTTCCAACAGTCTCCCATTTTGCCATAGTCAGAGTGGGCTGAGTCCACATGCCTTCATGCAGAACTGCTGCTTCTCACGGGTCACCGGCTTGGTGCAGAAATCAGCGACCTGCTTACTGGTTGGAGTAAACTTCAACTTGATAGCACCCTCCTGCACCATATGCCGGATGAAGTGATATGCGATGTCAATGTGCTTGGTACGTACATTGTACTTAGAATTCTTGGCAAGTGCGATTGCACTCTGGTTGTCGACGCGCACAGGAATTGGAACTACTGCACTCCCACTCATCTCTGCCATGAGACGCTGAAGCAAAACTGCTTCTTTGGCTCCAAAACTGAAAGAGACGTAATCAGCTTCCGTGCTTGAGGTGGCCACAACCACCTGCCGCTTGCTGCACTAGCTGATGGCCCCACCATTCATGAGGAACACATGTCCAGACATGGATTTACGGTCCTCAGGGTTTGAAGCCCAATCTGGATCTGTGTAGCCGATGATGCTGTTGTTGATGCTGTTGTAGGTGATGCCGATGTTGATGGTTCCAGCAAGGTAGCTGAAGATCCGCTTCACTACCTTCTGGTGCTCAGGTTCGGGGTTTGCCATGTGCTCGCTCATACCACTAACAGCCTGTGCAAGGTCCGGCCTGATTGCCACCATCAGGTACATGAGGCTGCCGACGGCGCTTTAGTACTTTTGCCACTCAGCTGCATATGCATCTCCATTGAAGCTCACTATGTAGTGCCGCATCTCCAGCGGCATGCCGATGGGTTTTGCCTCTGCCACGCCAAACGGCTGCAAAACATCGTTGATGTAGCGGCTCTATTGCAGCGAGAGAGAGCGTGACTTATTGTCACGCGTGATGTGGATACCGAAGAAGTATGATGCCTCCCCGAGATCAGACATCTAGAAGCGCTCCTGCATGGCTGCCTTGAACTCCTGTAGTGCAGACATGATGTTGGAAAGAAGGAGCATGTCATCCACATAGACGATGATGATGAGCACCTCATGACCATGCTGCCAGCGAACGACGCTGTAGTCACACTCACTACGCTCAAACCCCATGCACTGCAACGCAGCATCCAACTTCTGATTCCAAACACGCGACGCTTGCTTGAGGCTGTAGAGCGACTTTTGCAGCTTGCAAACCAGGTGCTCCTGGCCATCCATGACGAACCCCACCGGCTGCTCCATGTAGATCTGCTCCTCCAAGTCATCATTCAAGAATGCCGTCTTGACATCCATGTGGTCAACCTCGAAGTCCTCAACTGCTGCATAAGAGAGGAGCGTGCACATAGAGGCAAACTTTGCAACAGGGGCAAACGTTTATGTGTACTTGATGCCCTCTTGCTGCGAGTAGCCCTTGGCGACCAGCCTCGCCTTGCACTTTTCCAGGTTACCATCTGCTCCCCGCTTCTTTTTTATCACCCACTTGCACTTGATCACCTTACGTCCAGGTGGACACGCAGTCAGGTCCCACGTGCCGTTGTCCAGCTGCGACTGTATCTCTTGCTACACGGCTTGCGCCTAGTCTGCTGCATTCGTAGCAACCATGCCCTCCTTGTATAGCGTTGGCTTAGTTGAATCTGCTACAACTGTTATGTTCATCTGTTCTGGTTTCTGCAGCATCTAGAAATGGCCGCGCTCACCAGGTTTGTAATGCACCCTGAGAGGGTACCTACGACCTGGAGCTCGAGCGTTAGCGGGCGGCTGGCGCGGTGCTGTTGGTATAACTGCTGCTGCTGGTGGTGCTACATCTCCCTTCTGTACTTGTGCTAATGAGGCTGTTGTATCTGCTGCATCAGACATGGGAGAGTTGAGTGATTCTCCCACTGTCAAAGTAGAGGAAGGATCAGGAGAGACAAGGCCAGGAAGGAAATCTGCTCCCACTGTCTCATCAGCTGCTCGTTCTACTGCCTCTTCACAGACAATGTTGGTGCCGATGACGTTGCTCTCGTTGAAGACGACATCCCTGGAGATGATCACGTGGCCTGTATCCCTCACATAGAGTTGATAGGCCTTGCTTGCCACGTTGTAGCCAATCATTACCATCTGCGCACTCTCTGCGTCTTACTTCTACCGCTTCTCCTTGGGCACGTGCATGTGTGCCAAGCTGCCAAATGCTTGAAGATGACCCACGCTCGGTTTCTTGCCAAACCACGCTTTGTACGGCGTCATTTGCTCCAGCGCCTTAGTTGGACTGCGGTTCTTGATGTAGACCGCAGTGCTCACGGCTTCAACCCAGAAGTTGTAGGTCAGCCGAGCCGCGTGCAGCATGGAGCGCACCAACTCTACAATGGTATGGTTGGTGCGTTCTGTTACTCTATTCTACTGCGGCAAGTACGGCGCGGTACGCTACGCCTTGATGCCAGCTGCTACGAGGTATTCCTGGAACTCCTTGCTTAGATACTCTCCACCGCGATCACTGTACAGCGCCTTGATCTTCAGTCTGGTTCTCCACCATGGCCTTGAACTCCTTGAACTTGTCAAAGCACTGGTCCTTAGAAGGAAGGAAGTACACAAAAGTGTAACGGCTGAAATCATGAATGAAGGTCAGGAAATACCTACAGCCTTGAAAGCTCTGGGTCTGCATCGGTCTGCACAAGTCCGTGTGGACCAGCTCCAACACCTCCTTTGCACGGTCTCCTGCTCCAGAGAACTCCCCTCGGTGCTGCTTCCCCTCCAAATAGTCGATGCACAACTGCTGCCCAAAGTTAGAGATGGTACACAGGTCACGCACCATCTGCTTTGCTTGAAGCTGCTGCAAAGCGCGCATGTTGATGTGTCCGTAGCGCGTATGCCAGATGTCGCCATCTGTCGCCTGCATAATTGCTGCCAGACTCTACTCACGCGGGATCTTGGTCACCCCCAACAGGCGGTACATGTCGCCCTCCTTCACTGACCTGGCCAACTCCTCTCCTGTATCCTTGTTGAGGATGTAGCCATAGTCATTATCGAAGACGACGCGCAGTCCTGTGTTTGTAAGAGAGGAGATTGAGAGGAGGTTGAATGCAGCATCACGTTCATACAGCACGCCATGGAACACTCCCACTTCAATACCACGTGGGGTCTCCAACCACATCTCCACAATCCCAATCCCCTCAGCATACACCAGTCGATCATCACCCATAGCGTAGGATGGGGAGGGATGGACAACAGCTTTGTAAACAACTCCTTGTTATGTGTGAGGCTTTTGGTACACCCTGAGTCGTCGTACCATGCGAGATCTGCCTTCTCCACCTACGACATGTCAGACTTCGCCATGAAGAGACGGTCGCGCACCTCCTTAGCCACATTCTGTTGGAACTGGAGGAGAGAGGGAGCCTTGGAGCAGCGAGCATATGTGATTGAAGGCATCACTTGTGCTGAAGAATGGTTGTTCAATCACTCAAAATGATGGAGTACATATAGAGCTAGAGCTTGGGCAAGTCAGCCCTCTCACAAGCCACACCACTTAGCCATGGAGGCTAAGGCTCACACACTAGAGTCCATAATCTCACACAAGGGAGGAAATCAGCCTAGCAATCAGGCTGACCACTCACACACGACCTAGAGAGCTAGAGAATGCTCTCATGGCACACTCNAAGGGCATCACTTGTGCTGAAGAATGGTTGTTCAATCACTCAAAATGATGGAGTACATATAGAGCTAGAGCTTGGGCAAGTCAGCCCTCTCACAAGCCACACCACTTAGCCATGGAGGCTAAGGCTCACACACTAGAATCCATAATCTCACACAAGGGAGGAAATCAGCCTAGCATTCAGGCTGACCACTCACACACAACATAGAGAGCTAGAGAATGCTCTCATGGCACACTCCTAGTGGTCACATAACCCACAAACCCATGGAGAATCGCCATGTGTCCATGGCTAGCACACAAGGATCTCACCTCACCTAAAAAGTAAGGAGAGGTACCTTTATCCTAGTCAGCACACTCTGACAAGGCAATCCTAAGACCAAGGACCTTTTTGGATATTTCTCCCATCTAGTCTTGACCCTGGACCTCTTGCCTTTTTCTTTTCTCAGGCTAAGGCATGGAGCCATCACCCATGCCCACCCAGACATGGACGGTCCATGACCCCCGAAACTTCGAAAATTCATATCTCCCAATCCGAGCGTTGGATCGGCCTCAAACTTGGACCGTAGACATTTTGCCACCTGATCTTTTCAATGGTGAAGTTGGATTGGCGATTGAGTAAGGCATCTGGTACTTTCCTCGAACTTGCTCCTGTGGACTTGAAACTGAGCCAGATGGCTCCTTTCCCAACAATCTCCCACTTTGCCGCAGTTAGAGTGGGCTGAGTCCACATGCCTTCATGCAGAACTGCTGCTTCTCATGGGTCAGTGGCTTGGTGAAGAAATCAGCAACCTGCTTGCAGGTTGGAGTGAACTCCAGCTTGATAGCACCCTCGTGCACCATGTGCCTGATGAAATGATATACGATGTCAATGTGCTTGGTGCGTGCATGTTGCTCAGGATTCTTGGCGAGTGCGATTGCGCTCTGGTTGTCGACGCGCACAGGAACTGGAATTGCTGCACTCCCACTCATCTCTGCCATGAGACATTGGGGCCAAACTGCTTCCGTGGCTCCAAAGCTGAGAGATACGTACTCAGCTTCTGTACTCGAGGTGGCCACCACCACCTGCTGCTTGCTGCACCAACTGATGGCTCCACCATTCATGAGGAACACATGTCCAGAGATGGACTTGCGGTCCTCAAGGTTTGAAGCCCAGTCTGCGTCTGTGTAGCCGATGATGCTGTTGTCATTGCCGTTGTAGGTGATGCCGATGTTGATGGTTCTAGCAAGGTAGCGGAATATCCGCTTCACTGCCTTCTAGTGCTCTGGTCCGGGATTAGCTATGTGCTGGCTCACAGCGCTCACAGCCTGTGCGAGGTCCGGCCTGGTTGCCACCATCAGGTACATGAGACTGCCAACGGCGCTCTAGTACTTTTGCCGCTCAGCTGCATTTGCTTCTCCATTGAAGCTCACGAGGTACTGCAGCGTATCCAGCGGCGTGCCGATGGGTTTTGCCTCTGCCATGCCGAACCGCTGCAAAACATCCTTGATGTAGCGGCTCTGCTACAACGAGAGAGAGCGTGACTTGCGGTCACGCATGATCTGGATACCGAGGAAGTATGATGCCTCCCCGAGATCAGACATCTGGAAGCGCTCCTGTATGGCTTCCTTGAACTCCTGCAGTGCAGACATGCTGTTGAAAGGAGGAGCATGTCATCCACATAGACAATGATGATGAGGATCTCATGTTCATGTTGCCAGCGATACACGCTGTAGTCACACTCGCTGCGCTCAAACCCCATGCACTGCAACGCCGCATCCAACTTCTGGTTCCAAGCACGCGACGCTTGCTTGAGGCCGCAAAGCGACTTCTGTAGCTTGTAGACTAGGTGCTCTTGGCCATCCATGACGAACCCCTCCGGCTGCTCCATGTAGATCTCCTCCTCCAAGTCACCATTTAAGAATGCCGTCTTGACATCCATGTAGTGAACCTCGAAGTCCTTAGCTGCTGCATAAGAGAGTAGCGTGCGCACAGAGGCAAGCTTTGCAACAGGGGCAAAAGTTTCTGTGTAGTCGATGCCCTCCTGTTGCGAGTAGCCCTTGGCGACCAGCCTCGCCTTGTACTTTTCCAGGTTACCATCTGCTCCCCGCTTCTTCTTGAAGACCCACTTGCACTTGATCACTATACTTCCAGGTGGACGCTCAGTCAGCTCCCATGTGCCGTTGTCCAGTTGCGACTGTATCTCTTGCTGCACAGCTTGCGCCCAATCTGCTGCATCCGGTGCAGCCATGGCCTCCATGTATGACGTTGGCTCATCTGAATCTACTGCAACTGCAACGTTCATCTCTTCTAGTTTTTGCAGCATCGGGAAATGGCCGCGCTCACCAGGCTTGTAACGCACCCTGAGAGGGTACCTCTGACCTAGAGCTGAGGCGTTAGCAGGCGGCTGACGCGGTGCAGCTGGCACAACTGCTTCTGCTGGTGGTGCTACACCTCCCTCCTCTGCTTCTGCCGATGAAGCTGCTGTATCTGCTGCATCAGACATGGGAGAGTAGAGTGATTCTCCCACTGTCACAGTGGAGGAAGGATCGGGAGACGTCCCGTCAGCTGCTGGTTCTGTTGCCTCTTCCCACACAATGTTGGTGCCGATGACGTTGCTCTCATTGAAGACGACATCCCTGGAGATGATGACGTGGCCTGTATCCCTCTCGTCAAGGCGATACGCCTTGCTTGCCACGTCGTAGCCAATCATCAGCATTTGCGCACTCTTCGCGTCCCACTTTTGCCGCTTCTCCTTTAGCACGTGCATGTGCGCCAAGCTGCCAAACGCGCGAAGATGACCCACGCTCGGCTTCTTGCCGAACCACGCCTCGTACGGCGTCATCTACTCCAGCGCCTTAGTTGGACTGCGATTCTTGATGTAGACCGCAGTGCTCACGGCTTCAGCCCAGAAGTCGTAGGTCAGCCGAGCCGCGTGCAGCATGGAGCGCGCCGACTCCACAATGGTACGGTTGGCGCGTTTTGCTACCCTGTTCTGGTGCGGCGAGTATGGCGCGGTACGCTGCGCCTTGATGCCAGCTGCTGCGAGTTAGTCCTGGAACTCCTTGCTTAGGTTTTTTCCACCGCGATCGATGCGCTGCGCCTTGATCTTCTTGCCGTCCTGGTTCTCCACCATGGCCTTGAACTCCTTCAACTTGTCAAAGCACTGGTCCTTGGAGGAAAGGAAGTACACAGTAGTGTAACGGCTGAAATCATCAATGAAGGTGAGAAAACACCTAGAGCCTCCAAAGCTCTGGGTCTGCATCGGTCCGCACAAGTCCGTGTGGACCAGCTCCAACACCCCTTTTGCACGCTCCCCTGCTCTAGAGAATGCCTCGTGGTGCTGCTTCCCCTCGAAACAGCCAATGCATAACTGCTGCTCAAAGTTAGAGATGGTAGGTAGGTCAGGCACCATCTGCTTTGCTTGAAGCTACTACAAGGCGCGCATGTTGATGTGGCCGTAGCGTGCCTGCAAGATCTCGCCATCTGTGGCCTGCACCACTGCTGCAAGACTCTGCTCACGCGGGATCTTGGTCGCCCCCAGCAAGCGGTACATGTCGCCCTCCTTCACCGACTTGGCCAACTCCTCTCCTGTTTCCTTGTCAAGGATGTAGCCGTAATCATCGTAAAAAACAACGCACGGTCATGTGTTGGTCAGAGAGGACACTGAGAGAAGGTTGAACGCAGCATCAGGCACATACAGCACGCCATGGAACACTCCCACTTCAATGCCACGTGGGGTCTCCAACCACATCTCCACAATCCCAATCCCCTCAGCATACACCACCCGATCATCACCCAAAGCAATCGGACGGGGGGGGGAATGGAGAGTAGCAGCGAGAACCACTCCTTGTGGTGCGTCAGACTCTTGGTACATCCCGAGTCCTTGTACCACGCCCGATCCGCCTTTT
>SZWC01000048.1:43818-107993 GCA_023375785.1 Penium margaritaceum | reverse complement strand
TCTTACTCATAGAGAAGAGTGTAGCCCTGGCCGACCTCGTTTTGAGCATAACTCTCAATCCGACTGTTGAATCTTTGCGATATTGGGCTCTTTCGAAAGCTTGTCTGTTGAACTTGAAGATCAAGTGGTTGATAGTAAAACTTGGTGAAGGTTTCACCCCAACCCGTCACTCTCAAAGTGACAGTCTGTGCTGGCTGAAAGTGGCGGAACTTGGCTCTGATACCAAATGTTGGAACTGGAGGAGAGAGGGGGCCTTGGAGCAGCGAGAATGTGTGATTGGAAGGGCATCACTTGTGCTGAAGAATGGTTGTTCAATCACTCAAAATGATGGAGTACATATAGAGCTAGAGCTTGGGCAAGTCAGCCCTCTCACAAGCCACACCACTTAGCCATGGAGGCTAAGGCTCACACACTAGAGTCCATAATCTCACACAAGGGAGGAAATCAGCCTAGCTATCAGGCTGACCACTCACACACAACCTAGAGAGCTAGAGAATGCTCTCATGGCACACTCCTGGTGGTCACATAACCCACAAACCCATGGAGAATCGCCATGTGTCCATGGCTAACACACAAGGATCTCACCTCACCTAAAAACTAAGGAGAGGTACCTTTATCCTAGTCAGCACACTCTGACAAGGCAATCCTAAGACCAAGGACCTTTTTGGATATTTCTCCCATCAGGTCTTGACCCTGGACCTCTTGCCTTTTTCGTTTCTCAGGCCAAGGCATGGAGCAATCACCCATGCCCACCCAGACATCGACGGTCCATGACCCCTGAAACTTCGAAAATCCACATCTCCCCATCCGACTGTTGGATCGGCCTCAAACTTGGACCGTAGACATTTTGCCACCTGATCTTTTCAATGGTGAATTCGGATTGGTAATCGAAGCACGCATCTGTTACTTTCCTGGAACTTGCTCCTATGGACCTGAAACAGAGCCAGATGGCTCCTTTCCCAACACATTCATGTCGCCAAAGTGGCGCACACCAGCCTGGTTTTGCTGCTGCTGCTGCTGCTGCTGACGCTCCTGTGACTGCTACTGCTTTTGCTGTTGCTGCTGCGATGTCTTCTGCTACTACTGCTCCTTTGTGTCCCTCTTGAGCTTGAAACACTCCTTTTTGTAGTGTCCCTCTTTCTGGCAGTACTGGCATTTGCCTTTCTTTTTGCCTTTCTGCTGCCGAGACTGCTGCTGCTACTCTTGGTTGTGTTAGCTCGTGGCCACAAAAGCTGCTTCACTGCTGCCGCCGCCATTGCGCTTTGCTACATTGAGACGCAATTCCACCTACACTAGGTGTGTGCAGATGAAGTCGAGGTAGAGACTTGGCTGGCACTCCAGCGTCTCCCGCACTGTCTTGTAGTAGGTTGGGAGTCCCCTCAGTAAGAGGACGATGAAGCGCGTCTCTTCCACAGGGTTACCGGCCACTCTCAGCTGCTTCACCAGCTCCTGTGCCCTGTCCAGATACGCCACCATCCCTTCACCACCCTGCATTTTCAGTGACATCATGTTTTCCTCTAAAAGCATGAGGAATGCAGGATCCTTGGTTTCATAGTTCTTGCACAACGTGTCCCACCCCTCCTTTGCAGTAGCCTTGTAACTCACGCACTGAAGATGCGGGTTGGAGATGGTGCTAACAATCAACTTGTAGGCCTGCCTATCCTTCTTCTTCCACCCCTCATACACCGCTGGTACAGCTGCAGAAAAACCCGCATCAACTACACCCTTTTGCGGTATCTTCCCCGCCACCACCTGCGCTGCGGTGATACCTTTTGCCTGTGGAACTGGAGCCAGCTCGTCGTCGCTCACCACCTCCCACAAGCCCCTCTCCTCCAAAAGGAAACAGGTACGGATCTTCCGAAACGTGAGGTTGGCGCGTTCCTTGAGCCTCTCTAAAGATTGGGCTGCTGTCACAACACCAGCTGTTGCCTTGTGAGCCTTGGTGATACTCAGCGCTGCCCTTGGATGGCGGCGCTACCCGTGCTTCTGCTGCTGCTTCCGCCAGAAATTTGGCTGACAGAAAATGGACTGTAGATGCTATTAGACTGGGAGTTTTGAAAAACAAAGCCCTCCACTGGAAAATGCATTTCAAAACCTTTCAGATCGACCCATAAAACAGGGTTATCAAAAGAGGATTTTAAAGGATATGCCCTCTTGAAAACAGGGTATGCTTCTGCTCCTTCTCCAACTCAGACCAGCCAGCTTGCAAAGGACGTTTCTCCCAAACAAATCGATGGAATGCAAATGTTTTTGCACCAATTCAAAGCTTAGGAAACATACTACAATAAGCATTGCCACTTTTTGAATTTGACAAAGAAACGAGAGAGTTATGGTCATCACAAGGTGACAGTCTTACTCATATAGAAGAGTCTAGCGCTGGCCGACCTCGTTTTGAGCATAACACTCAATCCAACCGTTGGATCGTTGCAATCTTGGGCTCGTTGGAAAGCTTGTCTCTTTAACATGAAGATCTAGAGGTTGACTGTCAAACTTGGGGAAGGTTTCACCCCAACCTGTCACTCTCAAAGTGATGGTCTGTGCTGGCTGAAAGTGGCAGAACTTGGCTATAATATCAAATGTTGGATCTGGAGGAGGGAGGGAGCCTTGGAGCAGCGAGCATGTGTGATTATTAGGGCATCACTTGTGGTGAAGAATGCTTGTTGAATCACTCAAAATGATGGAGTACATATAGAGCTAGAGCTTGGGCAAGTCAGCCCCCTCACAAGCCACACTTCTTAGCCATGGAAGCTAAGGCTCACACACTAGAGTCCATAATCTCACACAAGGGAGGAAATCAGCCTAGCATTCAGGTTGACCACTCACACACGACCTAGAGAGCTAGAAAATGCTCTCATGGCACACTCCTAGTAGTGACATAGCCCACAATCCCATGGAGATTCGCCATGTGTCCATGGCTAGCACACAAGGATCTCACCTCACCTAAAAGGTAAGGAAAGGTACCTTTATCCTAGTCAGCACACTTTGACAAAGCAATCCTAAGACCAAGGACCTTTTTGGATATTTCTCCCATCAGGTCTTGACTCTGGACCTCTTGCCTTTTTCTTTTCTCAGGCTAAGGCATGGACACATCGCCCATGGTCACTCGGATACCGGCGGTCGATGACCCTGAAAACTTTGAAAATTCATATCTCCCAGTCCGACTGTTGGATCGACCTCAAACTTGGACCGTAGACATTTTTCCACCTCATCTTTCCAATGAAGAAGTCAGATTGATGATCGGAGAAGGCATCTGGTACTATCCTGGAACTTGCTCTTGTGGACCTGAAACTGAGCGAGATGGCTCCTTTTCCAATAATCTCCTACTTCACCGCAGTTAGAGTGAGCTGAGTCCACATGCCTTCATGTAGAATTTCTGCTTCTCACCGGTCACTGGCTTGGTGCAGAAATCAGTGACCTGCTTGCTGGTTGGAGTAAACTCCATCTTGATAGCACCCTCCTGCACCATATGCCTGATGAAGAGATATGCGATGTCAATGTGCTTGGTGCGTGCATGGTGCTCAGGATTCTTGGCAAGTGCAATTGCGCTCTGGTTGTCGACGCGTACAGGAACTGGAACTACTGCACTCCCCCTCATCTCTGCCATGAGACGCTGAAGTCAAACTGCTTCCTTGGTTCCAAAAGTGAGAGGGACGTACTCAGCTTCCGTGCTTGATGTGGTCACGACCACTTGCCGCTTGCTACACCTGCTGGATCTGGAGGGGAGAGGGAGCCTAAGAGCAGCGAGATGAGGAGAGGGGCTTGTGAGAGGTGGTGAGCAGCGACGAGCCGGCTCCACAGGCAAAAGGCATCACCACAGCGTAGGTCGTGGCAGGGAAGACTTCGCAAAAGTGTGCAGCTGATGCAAGTTCTTCTGGAGTTGTACCAGCGGTGTATGAGTGGAAGAAGAAGGACAGGCAGGCCTACAGGTTGCTTGTCAACACCATCTCCAATCCGCATCTTCAGTACGTGAGTAACAAGGCTACTGCAAAGGAGGGGTGGGAAACATTGTGCAAGAAGTATGAGAGCAAGGACCCTGCATTCCACATGCTTTTGGAGGAAAAGATGATGGCACTGAAAATGCAGGGTAGTGAAGGGATGGAGGCGTATCTGGACAAGGCAAAGGAGCTGGCAAAGTAGCTGAAGCAGGCGGGAACCCTGTGGAAGAGACGCGCTTCATCCTCCTCTTGCTAAGGGGACTCCCAACCAGCTACGACACGGTGCGAGAGACGCTGGAGTGCCAGCCAACTCTCGACCTCGACTTCATCTGCACACACCTGGTGCAGGTGGAATTGTGTCGTAATGTAGCAAAGCGCAATGGCGGCGGCAGCAGTGAAGCAGCTTTTGTGGCCACAAGCTCACGCAACGNAGCAGGCGGGAACCCTGTGGAAGAGACGCGCTTCATCCTCCTCTTGCTAAGGGGACTCCCAACCAGCTACGACACGGTGCGAGAGACGCTGGAGTGCCAGCCAACTCTCGACCTCGACTTCATCTGCACACACCTGGTGCAGGTGGAATTGTGTCGTAATGTAGCAAAGCGCAATGGCGGCGGCAGCAGTGAAGCAGCTTTTGTGGCCACAAGCTCACGCAACGAACAGCAGCAGCAGCACTCTGGGCAGCAAAAAGGCAGAAAGAAAGGCAAATGCAACTACTACCAGAAAGAGGACACTACAAAAAGGAGTGTTTCAAGCTTAAGAGGGACCGGAAGGAGCAGCAGCAACAACAGTCATTGTAGTAGCAACAGCAAAAGCTGCAGCTGTCACAGCAGCGTCAGCAATAGCAGCAGTAGCAAAACAAGGCTCGTGTGCGCCACTTTAGCAACATGAATGTGGCCAAGGAGGTGCGCGACCGTCTCTTCATGGGGAAGTCTGATATGTCGCACGTGGAGAAGGCGGATCTCGCATGGTACAAGGACTCAGGGTGTACCAAGAGCCTCACACATCACAAGGAGTGGTTTACACAGCCGCTGTCCATCCCTCCCCGTCTTATCGCTATGGGTAATGATCAGGTGGTGTACACTGAGGGGATTGGGACTGTGGAGATGTGGTTGGAGACCCCACGTGGCATTGAAGTGGGAATGTTCCATGGCGTGCTGTATGTACCTGATGCTGCATTCAACCTCCTCTCGGTCTCCTCTCTTATAAACAGAGGACTGCGCGTCGTCTTCGATGATGACTATGGCTACATCCTCATCAAGGATACAGGAGAGGAGTTGGCCAGGTCGGTGAAGAAGGGCGCCATATGCCGCCTGCTGGGGGCGACCAAGATCCCGTGTGAGCAGAGTCTTGCAGCAGTGGTGCTGGCGTCAGATGGCGAGATCTGGCATGCGCGCTGTGGCCACATTGGCATGTGCACTTTGCAGCAGCTTCAAGCAAAGCAGATGGTGCGCGACCTGCCTACCATCTCTAACTTTGACCAGCAACTGTGCATCGGCTGTTTGGAGGGGAAGGAGCATCAGGAGGTGTCCTCTAGATCAGGAGAGCGTGCAAAGGAGGTGTTAGAGCTGGTCCACACAGACTTGTGCGGACCGATGCAGACCCGGAGCTTTGGAGGCTCTATGCATTTCCTGACCTTCATTCATGATTTCAGCTGTTATACTGCTCTCTACTTCCTTCTTTCCAAGGACCAGTGCTTTGACAGGTTCAAGGAGTTCAAGGCCATGGTGGAGAACCAGACTGGCAAGAAGATCAAGGCGCTGCGCAGCGATCGCGGTGGAGAGTATCTAAGCAAGGAGTTCCAGGACTACCTCGCAGCAGCTGGCATCAAGGCGTAGCATACCGCGCCGTACTCGCCGCAGCAAAACGGTGTAGCATAACGCGCCAACCGTACCATTGTGGAGTCGGGGCACTCCATGCTGCACGCGGCTCGGCTGACCTACGACCTCTAGGCTAAAGCTGTGAGCACTACGGTCTACATCAAGAACCGTAGTCCATTTAAGGCGCTGGAGAAAATGACGCCGTACGAGGCGTGGTTCGGCAAGAAACCGAACGTAGGTCATCTTCGAGCATTTGGCAGACTGGCGCACATGCACGTTCCCAAAGAGAAGTGGCACAAATGGGAAGCAAAGAGTGTGCAGATACTGATGATTGGCTATGATGTGGCAAGCAACTTCTATCGCCTCCATGAGAGGGATAGAGGCCACGTCATCAACTCCAGAGATGTCATCCTCAACGAGAGCAACGTCATCGGCACCAACATTGTCTGTGAAGAGGCAGCAAAACCAGCAGCTAACGAGACAGTGGGAGCAGAAATCCTTCCTGACCCAGTCTCTCGTGATCCTTTCTCTACTATGACAGTGGCAGAATCACTCTACTCTCCCATGTCTGATATAGCAGATACAATAGCCTCATCGGCAGAAGAAGAGGAGGGAGATGTAGCACCACTAGCAGCAGCAGTGGTACAAGCAGTACGGCGCCAGCCACCCGCTAACGCTCTAGCACCAGGTCGCAAGAACCCTCTTAGGGTGCGTTACAAGCCTGGTGAGCGCGGCCATTTCTGGATGCTGTAGAAACCATAACAGATGAACGTAGCAGTTGTAGTAGATTTAGATGAGCCAACCCCATAGAATGAGGCCATGGCTGCACCGGATGCAGCAGACTGGGCGCAAGCCGTGTAGCAGGAGATACAGTCGCAACTGGACAATGGCACGTGGGAGCTGACTGAGCATCCATATGGGCGTAAGGTGATCAAGTGCAAATGGGTGTTCAAGAAGAAGCCAGGAGAAGATGGTAACCTAGAAAAGTACAAGGCGAGGCTGGTTGCCAAGGGCTACTCGCAACAAGAGGGCATCCACTATACAAAACCGTTTGCCCCTGTTGCAAGGTTTGCCTCTGTGCGCACGCTCCTCTCTTATGTAGCAGCAGAGGACTTCGAGGTTGACCACATGGATGTCAAGACGGCATTCTTGAATGGTGACTTGGAGGAGGAGATCTACATGGAGCAGCCGGAGGGGTTCGTCATAGATGGCCAGGAGCACCTGCTTTGCAAGCTACAAAAGTCGCTGTACGGCCTCAAGAAGGCGTCGCGTGCTTGGAATCAGAAGTTGGATGCGGCGTTGCAGTACATGGGATTTGAGCGGAGTGAGTGTCACTAGAGCGTCTATCGCTGGCAGCATGGTCATGAGGTGCTCATCATCATCGTCTATAAGGATGATATGCTCCTCTTTTCAAAGAGCATGTCTGCACTGTAGGAGTTCAAGGAAGCCATGCAAGAGCGCTTCCAGATGTGTGATCTCGGGGACGCTTCATACTTCCTTGGTATCCAGATCACGTGTGACCGCAAGTCACGCTCTCTCTCGCTGCAGCAGAGCCGCTACATCAAGGATGTTTTGTAGTTGTTTGGCATGGCAGAGGCAAAACCCATCAGCACGCCGCTGGAGACGCGGTAGTACCTTGTGAGATTCAATGGGGAAGCAAATGCAGCTGAGCGGCAGAAGTACCAGAGCGTCGTCGGTAGCCTCATGTGCCGGATGGTGGCAACCACGCCGGACCTCGCACAGGCTGTTAGCGTTGTGAGTTAGCACATGGCAAACCCCGGACCTGAGCACCAGAAGGCGGTGAAGCGGATCTTCCGCTACCTTACTAGAACCATCAACATCGGCATCACCTACAGCGGCAACGACAACAACATCATTGGCTACACAGATGCAGATTGGGCTTCAAACCCTGAGGACTGTAAGTCCATCTCTGGACATGTGTTCTTCATGAGTGGTGGGGCCATCAGCTGGTACAGCAAGAGGCAGGTGGTCGTGGCCACCTCAAGTACGGAAGTTGAGTACGTCTCTCTCAGTTTTGGAGCCAAAGAAGCAGTTTGGCTTCAACGTCTCATGGCAGAAATGAGTAGGAGTGTAGCAGTTCCAGTTCATGTGCACGCCGACAACCAGAGCGCAATCGCACTCGCCAAGAATCCTGAGCACCATGCATGCACCAAGCACATTGACATCGCATATCACTTCATCAGGCATATGGTGCAGGAGGGTGCTATCAAGTTAGAGTTTACTCCAACCAGCAAGCAGGTCGCTGATTTGTGCACCAAGCTAGTGACCCGTTAGAAGCAGAAGTTCTGTATGAAGGCATGTGGACTTAGCCCAATCTGATTGCGGCAAAGTGGGAGATTGTTGGAAAAGGAGCCATGTGGCTCAGTTTCAGGTCCACAGGAGCAAGTTATACGAAAGTACCAGATGCCTTCTCCGATCGTCAATCCAACTTCTTCATTGGAAAGATCAGGTGGCAAAATGTCTACGGTCCAAGTTTGAGGTGGATCCAACAGACGGATTGGGAGATATGAATTTTCGTAGTTTCGGGGTCATCGACCGCTGATATCTGGGTGACCATGGGCGATGGCTCCATGCCTTAGCCTGAGAAAAGAAAAAGGCAAGAGGTCCAGGGTCAAGACCTGATGGGAGAAATATCCAAAAAGGTCCTTAGTTTTAGGATTGCCTTGTCAGAGTGCACTGACTAGGATAAAGGTACCTTTCCCTACTCTTTAGGTGAGGTGAGATCCTTGTGTGCTAGCCATGGAGACATGGCGAATCTCCATGGGATTGCGGGTTATGTGACCACTAGGAGTGTGCCATGAGAGCACTTTCTAGCTCTCTAGGTCATGTGTGAGTGGTCACCCTGATTGCTAGGCTGATTTCCTTCCTTGTGTGAGATTATGGACTCTAGTGTGTGAGCCTTAGCCTCCATGGCTAAGTGTTGTGGCTTGTGAGATGGCTGACTTGCCCAAGCTCTAGCTCTATATGTACTCCATCATTTTGAGTGATTCAACAACTATTCTTCAGCACAAGTGATGCCCTTCCAATCACACATGCTCGCTGCTCCAAGGCTCCCTCTCTCCTCCAGATCCAACAACCTGTACCGGGCTTTGTGCGATAGTCTAAGTGTCTGAACGACAGATGACCTCGGCCAACTCTTCTTCATGTGAGCTGTTCTTCTGACTGGCACTGACATCGTCGTCAGCATCATGGGCTGTCGTGTCATTCTTGGTGAATGCGCAAGCTACGGCAGCCTCGTCCACAGTCCCTGTCGTAGCAGTCCGGTCAGTCACGGCAGTATCGGCAGTTGTAGGCATTGCAACATTCGATGCAATTACGTCACTTGCTGCAATCGCACAAGGAGTTGCACTCATCACGACAGTCCCAGTAGTAGCGGCCGCCGCGGTAGTGTTGCCAGTTGAGGGAGGCTTGGTATGCGTGGCAGCCACGACTTCTACTAGGGTTACCACAGTTACGGCAGTCACGGCCGTTGCTACAATCGCCTCTACAGCTCCAATTGCGGGAGTGGCCACAGTCGCGGTTGCGGAAGGCGCGGAAAGCAAGGTAGTGGCGGAAGTCGTGGCAGTCTTGGTTGTGTAAAGCGTGGAAGTCGAAGCAGTGTCCGTTGTGCGAGGCAATGCAGTCTCGGTTACCGCATGTTTGGAAGGCATGGTGGACGCGGCAATTGTGGCAGTCGCGAAAGTCGCTTAAGTTGCGGCAATCTCGGGGATGTGAGGCGCGGGAGTCACGGTCGTCACAGTAGTGTCGGTAGCAGAAGGCGTGGTAGTCTCAGTTGCGAGAGGTGCAGAAGGCATGGAAGTCGGGCAGCCACGGGACTCGAAGCAGTCTCGGTTGTATAAGGTGCAGCAGTCACAACAGTCCCCGTTGGCAGTCGTGGTTACCGCAAGCACCGCAGTCGGTGGATCGGCGGGGTTATTGGTTGCGAGGGGCGCGGCAATCAGGGCAATGTTGGCAGTCACGACAGTCTTGGTGCTCAAGGCAGTCTCTCGACTTACTACAGTTGCGGCCTTGGCTATAGTTGGCCTAGACACATCAGTCGCATGAGCTTTCCACGTGCTTCACAAAACATGGAAATGCTTGAAGCATACTGGAGAGGTTTGAAGGGAGAGATTCATGGGTTGTGGTAACCTCCATCAACTCGCCCCCTCCTTTTGATGACTACGGATGTTGCCCCAAACCCTTGTAGGCGCCGAAGGCTCTGAATAGCTTGAAGACAAATGCTACAGGTGCATCCGCCCGTCTTTGGTCATGATGTAGTGACATATCATGCAACATGAGCAAACGCTACACAAAAGTAAGTTACCCTAGTCAAACCACACATGCTGACACAAACTAAGAAGAAACATTTACCTCATGACAATGTTCATGTTCTTGTTGTCATGTAGTGAACCGCAAATTTCCTTGCACCTGCGACCAAAAAGGGCCTTTTGAGTAAAAAAATGTTCATTTCAAAGTACAACCGGTAGCATCATACTATTCCAGACATACTTGTGAAACGGCCTCTGCGCCGTTGCCACAGGATGCAACCAGAGGATCCATTGGGGGAGGACAACTATCAATTTGCATGTCGCATAGCGGCCATCTTCCGTTCGTCATGAGTGCCTGAGAACGATCACAGAGTGCAAGGCAGATAAGGCGGCGGCTACAACGGCTATGGAGTAGTCGCAAGTACGGGGACTAATCCATCTGCTTAAGGATTGGATGCTCACGCTCACATCTCCAAGAGAGGTGCCTAATATGTAGCAGGTGTTTACCACCGGTCGTTTGCTTTTAGGGCCCGTCTTCACCATGAAATCAACGAGCAGAGGTTCATGATGACGACAAGGATTTCTAGTCACCCATGGATGCTGTAGAAACTTCTCAAGATTCAACGTGAATTTGGTTGACGACGGCTGTAGAACCTCCTTCATGCTCAACGTCTTGCGCACCGCGCAGACTTGCAAAATAAGCCAAATAGTTGCTAGACTTGTTATTTCAAATGTGTGTAGAGTTTTGTTCCAGTTCTTGATACCTGGGCTACCATGCAGTAGCTCAAAGATAAAGTTAAAGCCCCTCCACTGCTTGAGATCAATTGCGCACACTATCTTCACGTTCGCCTCCTTGAATGACCACTCCTCCTTGAACAGTGTCAGATCTGCAAAGAAACAACGCAGTCAGCACTGAACAAAGGTATGTGAGGCAGCATGCAACATGTCGAGGCCTCCAAGGTCACATACCTAGATCCAGCATCACAAAAGGAATAGACTTGATGCACCATTCGCCCTTGCCATCGTCGTGTTTGGCTTGCTTGCGTTTGTATGCCCCCTTGGAATCGGTTGGACCATTTTTGCCCCGGGATCCCGACAGGGCAGATTGTTCATTACCATCGTCCCCCATTGTGGACGGTGAACCTGCACAAATTGATTTTGCCGTTGTATTTGTTGAAGCACGTTTTTACGGCTCAAGTTGTTTCAAGATACAAAAGCTCTTTATTCACGCTCACTGTTGCAAATTGGAAAATGTGCTCAGAAGGATGCCATACATATGTGCTACAACCCATGGAACACGTTTACTAGGTTGTTTTTACGTCGATCTGGGGGAGCAGTCGTCACAGGTACGCAGAGTCCAAATCTATAACTCTCATGTCTCATCTTTGCTAGGAACATGATGCAACACCACTAGCTTCTCTTCTACGTTACAATCTGCGTTGGAAAGGGGGTCTAGGAGGGCCTTCCGCCCCACTCGGTTAGGGCTGCGTGCAGGTCTTATAAGGTATACTAGTTTCACCATTTTCCCCCTTCTTCTCCTCTTCCTCTTCTCCACGCATTCTCCAAAATCGACGGCAGGCACAAAAGCATGAGCAAGTGAAAAAAAGGGAGAACCCTCAGGACGAGAAGCTAGGACAAGAGCACGAGCAGGTTCCGTCGTTGGAGCAGAAGTTCTGGCCAAAACCAACGCTTGGGCGGCGTCAGCGGCACCACAAGGAGTAGATTTGCGTGCACCAGTAACAGCATCTTCAGACGTCATCTGAGAAGGGAGCGAGGGAAGGAAGGGACCAGTTCACACGCCTGCAGCACGCAAAGCCGGCCAGCCTGGCACGTAGTCGCACACCTGGATGACGCTGCTTTCCACTTCTCTGCTGTTGATTGCGGCTTCTCTGCAATTGGTCGTCTCTTGCCCCTGGTTGCTTCTACTTGTGGCATCACTTCCTCCCTCTCTTGTGAAGGCAATTTTCTGGACCGGCTGGGGTTTCAATTCGTACTACAACGATGGACTCGGGGACAAGTATCAAGTTTGATGGCTGAAAACCATTGAGAATTCCACCTGATAGGTATGTTGGTCCGTCACACCTCAATGCCGTGATTGACATCATAAGATGTGCATGATGATGTTCGTCAGCTGCGTCCCGTCGACGATGCCAGCCGGTATTGATGAACGTCACACATTTGATGATATTGTCCCTCACCGGCATGTCGATGCTGCCTTCTACAAATTGTAGGTCGTCGACAACACCCGGGCCACATGGGCGTTGATTTGCGGTTGCAATGCTGACGACATCTGTCAAAAGCGAAAGAAGAAACGATTCCAATGCATGCACAAAACTGAAGACACTAGCTGCGGTATGGAGAATGAACCAGTCAATCGCGTGCTTGTTCATGCACAGTAAGTGGTTTGTCATGGTTTTAGAAAGTTACTTGACTTGAGCTTGTTGTTGTGATAATGAGAAAAGTGGGTTCAGCAGGTTTTACGTCTCGCGTTCTCCATAGTTTTGTGGGCGCATGGCGATCGTCAGCAGCCGCGTCCCGTCGACAATGTCTGTCCGTATTGATGAACGTCGTACGTTCAACAAACCTCTCTTCCTGCGGCATGTCCATGCGGCCCTCTAGACACCAATGGACGTTGACCATACCTGTAGTACATGCGCGTTGATCTGCGGTAGCAAGCAATGACGGTGTCCGTGCTTATGCAAAAGAACTCATTTGAATGTATGCACGAGAATGAATGCACCGGGTTGCGGTACGGACGTTGAACCTATCGATCACGTGCATGAACTCTATGCAGTTTGTCATGGTTTTACGAAGTACTCTTTGCCGGTGTTGTTTATCGATACACGTCAGCCAGCTGACTTGGAGGGTATGCGGTGTGCATGAATGTGATCGACGCGGTAGAGGAGGGTTGGCCTCGCAGACATTTTTGCTTGAAAGAGATGGTTATCCGTAATTTGTCTCTCAAAAGAGAATGAGTTTGTTTGTTCAACGGTCGAGTGGCCCTTTAGTTTGTTGCTGCGACAATAAGAAAAGTGGGTTCGACAAGTTTTACGTCTTGCGTTCTTGATAGATTTGTGGGTGCATGGCGATGGTCGGCAGCCGCGTCCCGTCGACAATGCTTGCCGGTATCGATGAACGTCGCATGTTTAACGAACATCTCCCCATCCGGCATGTCGGTGCGGCCCACCACACACCAAGAGACGTTGACCATACAGACTGCACATGCGAGTTGCGGTAGCAAGCGATGACTGTGTCCATGTGCATAGGCAAAGTAACTCATTCCAATGCATGCACAAAAATGATTCCACTGGGCTGCGGTATGCACATTGAACCTGTCGATTGCGTGCGTGAACTGTATGCAGTTTGTCATGATTTTATGCAGTACTCTTTGCCGCTGTTGTTTATTGGTACACATGAGCCAGCTGACTTCGAGGGTGTGCGTTGTGCATAAATGTGATTGATGTAGCAGACAAGGGTTTGCCCGGCTGCCTCGAGAAGACTTTTTGGCTTAAAAGAGATGGTACTCCGTACTTTGTCTCTCAAAAGACAATCAGTTTTCTTGTTTGACCGTCAAGTGACCCTTTAGTTTGTTGCTACAACGATGAGAAAAGTAGGTTTGACAGGTTTTGTCCCTCGCGTTCCTGATAGTTTTGTGGGTGCATGGCGATGTTTGGCAGCCGCGTCCTGTCGACAATGCTTGCCGCTATCGATGAACACTGCACGTTCAACAAACCTCTCCCCATCAGGCATGTCCATGGGACTCCCACACACCTACGAACGTTGACCATACCCGCCACACATGCGCGTTGATCTACGATAGCAAGCGATGACGACGTCCGTGTCCATAGGCGAAGGAACTCATTCCAATGCATGCACAAAAATGAATTCACTGGGCTACAGTATGGATGTTAATCCTGTCGATCGCGTGCGTGAACTGTAAGGAGTTTGTCATGGTTGTGCGAACTACTCTTTTCCAGAATTGCTTATCGTGACACATCAGCCAGCTAACTTGGAGGATGTGCGCTGTGCATGAATGTGATCGATGTGGCACATGAGGGTTTACTCGGTTTCCTCGAGCAGACTGTTTTGCTTAAGAGAGATGGTTCTCCGTACTTTGTGTCTCAAAAGACAATCAGTTTGCTTGTTAGAGCATCGAGTGGCCCTTCAGTTTGCTTGTCCGAACGTTTCCTTAGCGTCACATGGCCCCGACATTGTCAGCTGGAAGAGGTGCTGGACCGTGAACGTCGGCCGAAGGGTCAATGGCCCTTACAATGCCACTCGTTCACAAATAACAAGAGCTTCTGAGAGGTGAACAAGTGGCAGTCTCTGCGGTAAGCCTGAACAGGCTAAGGAGCAGCAAGCATAAGCAACTTGGGCTCAATTGAGGACCCACAAATCAGCAGGTAAGAGGGGAAACAAGGCGAAAGCAAAGAAAGTAGGTATCCGTAACAGTCGCAGCGAGCATCTGAAGTCAATAGCTAGCGGCCGGCTCAAGGGCTCCATAGACACAAGACCGGCTCCTCCCGTCACGGAGACAAACATTGTTGAAATTGCATGTGCAGCGCTGGAGGACGCTTGTGATGCCACATTCAAGACCAAGATTCAGACAAACATGGCTAATCACGAGACAAAGTGTGCGAAGGATGCTGCAAACCGTGATATGGTGTTATTGATGGGAAAGGAGCCATCTGGCTCACGTTCAAGTTCACAAGAGCAAGTTCCATGATACTACCAGATGCGTGCTCCGATCAACAATCGGACTTTTCCATTGAAAAGATCAGGTGGCAAGATGTCATCGGTCCAAGTTTCAGGCCAATCCAAGAGTCGGATTGGGAGATATGTATTTTCAAAGTTTTCGCGATCATCGATCGCCGATACCCAGGTGACCATGGGCGATGACCCCATGCCTCAGCCTGAGAAAAGGAAAAGGCAAGAGGTCTTGGGTCAAGACCTGATGGGAGAAATATCCAAAAATGTCGTAGATTCTTAGGTTGCCTTGTCAGAGTGTGCTGACTAGAAAAAGGGTACGTTTCCTTACTTTTTAGGTGAGGTGAGATCCTTGTGTGCTAGCCATGAACACATGGGATTGTCCACGGGATTTGGGTTCTATGACCACTAGGAGTGTGCCATGAGATCATTTTCTAGCTCTCCAGGTCGAGTGTGAGTGGTCAGCCTGATTGCTAGGCTGATTTCCTCTCTTGTGTAAGATTATGGACTCTAGTGTGTGAGCCTTAGCCTCCATGGCTAAGTGGTGTGGCTCGTGAGAGGGCTGACTTGCCCAAGCTCTAGCTCTTTATGTGCTCCATCATTTTGAGTGATTTAACGGCCATTCTTTAGCACAAGTGATGCCCTTCCAGTCCTACGTGCTCGCTGCTCCAAAGCTCCCTCTCTCCTCTTGTTCCAACACTTGGTATCAGAGCCACGTCATGCCACTTTCAGCAAGCACAGGCCGTCACTTTGAGAGTGACAGGTTGGGGTTAAACCTTCTCGAATTTTGACAATTGACCACTCGATCTTGAAGTTGAAGAGACAAGTGTTTTAACGAGCCCATAATCATGAAGATCCAAGAGTCGGATTGAGAGTGATGCTCAAAACGAGGTCGGCCAGGGCTACACTCTTCTCTCTGAGTAAGACTGTTGCCTTGCGATGACCATAACTTTGTTGTTTCTTTGTCAAATTCAAAAAGTAGCACATACAAATTTACATATGTTTCCTCAGCTTTTCATAGGTGTAAAAATATTTGCATTCCAGTTGTACGTTTGGGAGAAACGCCGTTTACAAGCTAGCTGGTGTGAGCTGGAGAACAAGCAGTAGCATACCCTGTTTTCAAAAGGGCATATCTCTAAAAATCCACTGTTGATGACCCTGTTTTATGGGTCGATCCGAAAGGTTTTGAGCTGCATTTTCCAGTGGTGGACTCAGTTTTGTAAGATTTCTAGTCTACTGGCCTCTTAAGTCCATTTGTGTCACACCAATTTCTGGTAGAAGAAGTAGCAGAAGCAGGTGTAGCGCCGCTTCTCAAGGGCTTCGCTGAGCATCACCAAAGCTCAAAATGGCAGCAATAGGCGTGGTAACAGCAGCCCAGTCCTTGGAGAGGGTGGAAGGACGCGCCAACT
This sequence comes from Penium margaritaceum, assembly GCA_023375785.1. NCBI lineage: Eukaryota > Viridiplantae > Streptophyta > Zygnematophyceae > Desmidiales > Peniaceae > Penium > Penium margaritaceum. The sequence goes on along the minus strand of SZWC01000048.1, from coordinate 91,857 downwards.
TCACGTTTTGGAAGATCCGTACCCGCCTCCTTTTGGAGGAGAGGAGCTCGTGGGAGGTGGTGAGCGGCAACAACCGCGTTCCGCCTCCATAGGCAAAAGGTATCACCGTAGTAGATGTGGTGGAGGGAAAGGCGCAGCAAAAGGGTCCAGCAGATTCAAGTTCATCTACAACTGCAGCAGCAAAATATGAGGAGTGGAAGAAGAAGGAGAGATAGGCCTAAAAGTTGCTTGTCAATACACTCTCCAACGCGCATATTCAGTACGTGAGTGACAAGGCTATTGCAAAAGAGAGATGGGACACATTGTGTAAGAAGTATGAGAGCAAGGATCCTGCATTCCTCATCCTTTTGGAGGAGAAGATCATGGCGTTGAAAATGCAGGGTGGCAAAGGGATGGAGGCATACTTGGACAAGGCAAACGAGCTGGCAAAGCAGCTGAAAGCGGCCCGTAACCCTGTGGAAGACACGCACTTTGTCCTTCTCTCGCTAAGGGGACTCTTAATGAGCTATGACACGGTGCGAGAGACGTTGGAATACCAGCCAACTCTCGACCTTGACTTCATCTGCACGCACCTGATGCAGGTGGAGTTGCATCGCAATTACGCAAAGAGCAATGGCGGCAGCAGTAGCAGTGAAGCAGCTTTCATGGCCATGGGCTCACACAACCAGCAGCAGTAGCAGTCTGGGCAGCAGAGAGGCAAGAAGAAAGGCAAGTGCAACTATTACCAATAAGAGGGGCACTATAAGAAAGAGTGCTTCAAGTTCAAGAGGGACCAGAAGGAACAACAGTAGCAGTAGCAAAAGCAGGAATCTCCACAACAACAACAATAGCAGTCACAGCAACGTCAGCAGCAGCAGCAGCAAAACCAGACCAGCGTGCGCCATATTGGCAACATGAACGTCGCCAAGGAGGTGCGCGACCGCCTCTTTATGGCAAAGTCTGACATGTTGCAGAACGAGAAGGGGGATCAGGTGTGGTACAATGACTTACCGTGTACCAAGAGTCTTACGCACCACAAGGAGTGGTTTGCGCAGCTGCTCTCCAATACCCCCGTGCCATTGCTTTGGGTTAAGATCGGGTGGTGTATGCTGAGGGGATTGGGATTGTGAAGATGTGGTTGGACATCCCGTGTGGAATTGAACTCGATGCGTTCCACGGCGTGGTGTATGTACGTGATGCTGCGTTCAACCTTCTCTCAGTGTCCACTCTCACCAACACAGGACTGCGCGTCCTCTTTGAAGACGACCATGGTTACATCCTCGAGAAGGAAACAGGAAAGGAGTTGGCCAGATTGGTGAAGGAAGGCAACATGTACCGCCTCTTGGGGGTGACAAAGATCCCGCGCGAGCAGAGTCTTAGAGCAGTGGTGCAAGCCACTGATGGCCAAATCGGGTATGCACGCTACGGCTACATTGGCATACGCGCATTACAGCAACTTCAAACGAAGTAGATGGTGTGTGACTTACCCACCATCTCTAACTTTGAGCAGCAGTAGTGCATCGGCTTTCTCGAGGGGAAGCAGCATCGCGAGGCGTTCTCTTGAGGAGGGGAGCGCGCGAAGGAGGTGCTAGAGCTGGTCCGCACAGACTTGTGTAGACCGATTCAGACATAGAGCTTCGGAGGCTCTAGGTATTCTCTCATCTTCATTGATGATTTTAGCCGTTACACTGCTATGTACTTCCTTTCCTCCAAGGACCAGTGCTTTGACAGGTTCAAGGAGTTCAAGACCATGGTGGAGAGCTAGACTAGGAAGAAAATCAAGGCGCTGCATAGTGACCGCGTTAGAGAGTACGTAAACAAGGAGTTTGAGGAATACCTCACAGCAGCAGGCATCAAGACGTAGCGCAGTGCGCCATACTCGCCACAGCAAATGGCGTAGCGGAACGCGCCAACTGCACCATCTCTGAGTCAGCGCGCTCCATGCGACACGCCGCTCGACATAACTACGACTTTTGGGCCAAATTAGTGAACACTGCGGTGTACATCAAGAACCACAGTCCAACCAAGGCCCTAGAGCAAATGACGCCGTACAAGGCGTGGTTCGGCAAGAAGCTGAGCGTCGGTCATCTTCCCGCGTTTGGCAGCATGGCGCACATATACGTGCCGAAGGCGAGGCGGCAGAAATGGGACGAAAAGAGCGCACAGATGCAAATGATTGGTTATGATGTTGCAAGCAAGGCGTATCGCCTCTACGAGAGGGATATTAGCTACGTCATCATCTCCAAGGATGCTGTCTTTGATGAAAGTAACGTCATCAGTACCAACATCATCTACAAAGAGGTTGCAAAACAAGCAGCTAATAAAGTAGTGGGCGTAGACATTCTCCATGACCTCGTCTCTCCTGAACCTTCCTCTACTGTGATAGTGGAAGAATCACTCTATTCTCCCATGTCTGATGTAGCCCATACAGCGGCCTCATCGGTAGAAGAAGAGGAAGAAGATGCACTACCATCAGCAGAGGCAGTTGTGCTTGCAGCACCGCGCTAGCCGCCTACTAACGCTCCAACACCTGGTCGCACGTACCCTCTCAGGGTGCGCTACAAGCTTGGTGAACGCGGGCATTTCTGGATGTTACAAAAACCATATCAGATGAGTATCGCAAGTGTAGCAGATTCAAACAAGCCAACGTCCTAGAAAGAGGCCATGGCTGCAGCAGATGCAGCAGACTGGACGCAAGCTGTGCAACAGGACATACAGTCGTAGCTCAACAACGGTGCGTGTGTGTTGTCTGAGCGTCCACTTGGACGCAATGTAATCAAGTGTAAATGGTGGTTCAAGAAGAAAATGGGCACAAATGGCAACCTTAAAAAGTACAAGGCGAGGCCGGTCGCCAAGGGCTACTCGCAACAGGAAGGCATCAACTAGACGCAAACCTTTTCTCCTGTTGGAAAGTTTTCCTCTGTGCGCACGCTCATTTCTTATGCAGTAGCTAAGGACTTTGAGATTCACCATTTGGATGTCAAAACATTATTCTTCAACTGTGACTTGGGGGAGGAAATCTACATAGAGCAGCCGGAGGGGTTCATCATAGATGGCCAAGAGCACCTGGTTTGCAAGCTGTAGAAGTCGCTGTACCGCTGAAAGCAAGAGTTGTGTGTTTGGAACCAGAAATGGGATGCAGCGCTACAGTGCATGGAATTTGAGCGTAGTGAGTGTGACTACAATGTGTATTGCTGGCAGCATGGTCATGAGGTACTCATCATCATCGTCTATGTGGATGGCATGCTCCTCCTTTCAAACAGCATGTCTGCACTACATGAGTTCAAAGAGGCCATGCAGCATTGCCTTAAGATGTCCGATCTCGGGGAGGCATCATACTTCCTTGCCATTCAGATCACGCATGACCGCAAATCACACTCTCTCTCCCTGAAGCGGAGTCGCTATATCAAGGATATCTTGCAGCGATTTGGCATGGCAGAGGCAAAACCCATCGGCACACTGCTGGGGACATAGTAGTACCTCAAGAGCTTCAATGGAGAAGTAAATACAACTAGGCAACAGAAGTACCATAACTGTTTGAACGAGGAGAGAGAGAGCCTTGGAGCAGCAAGCATGTGGGACCAAAAGGGCATCACTTGTGCTGAAGAATGGTTGTTAAATCACTAAAAATCATCGTGTACATACACAGCTAGATCTTGGGCAAGTCACACCCCTCATAAGCCACACAACTTTTTGATGGAGGCTAAGTCTCACAAACTAGAGTCCATAATCTTACACAAGAGAGGAAATCAGCCTAGCAATCAGGCTGGCCACTCAGACACGATTTACATAGCTATAAAATGCTCTCATGGCACACTCCTAGTGGTCACATAACCCACAATCCCATGGAGAATTGCCTTGTGTCCATGGCTAGCACACAATGATCTCACCTCACCTAAAAAATAAAGAGAGGTGCCTTTTTCCTAGTCAGCATACTCTGACAAGGCAACCCAAGAATCTAGGACCTTTTTGGATATATCTCCCATCAGGTCTTGACCATAGACCTCTTGCATTTTTCTTTTCTCAGGCTAAGGCATGGGGCCATCGTCCATGGTCACCCAGATGTGGGCGTTCAATGACCCCAAAAACATCCAACATTCATAACTACAATGGTGAAGTTGGGTCGACAATCTGAGGAGGCATCTGGTAGTTTCTTGACTGTTGGATCGGCCTGAAACTTGGACCGTAGACATTTTTCCACCTGTTCTTTCCAATGGTGAAGTTGGGTCGACAATCCGAGGAGGCATCTGGTAGTTTCCTGGAACTTGCTCTTTTGGACCTAAAACTAAGCTGGATGGCTCCATTTCCAACAGTCTCCCAGTTTGCCGCAGTCAGAGTGGGCTGAGTCCCCATGCCTTCATGCAGAAGTGTTGCTTCCTACGATTTACTGGCTTGGAAAAGAAATAAGCGACCTGGTTGCTGGTTGGGGTAAAGTCCAGCTTGATGGTACCCTCCTGCACCATGTGCCTAATGCAATGATATGTGATGTCAATGTGCTTGGTACGTGCATGGTGCTCATGATTCTTGGTGAGTACGATTGTGCTCTGGTTGTCGACGTGGACAAGAACTGGAACTGCTGTACTCCCACTCATCAATGATTTCAGACGGTGAAGCCAAACTGCTTCCTTAGCTCCAAAGCTGAGAGAGACGTAGTGAGCTTCTATACTTGAGGCGGCCACGACCACTTGCCGCTTGCTGCACCAGCTGATGGCCCCACCATTCATGAGGATTACATGTCAAGAGATGGACTTGCGGTCCTTAGGGTTTGAAGTCTAATTTGTGTCTGTATAGCCAATGATGTTGTTGTTGCTACCGTTGTAGGTGATGCCCATGTTGATGGTTCCAGCAAGATAGCGATAGATCTGCTTCACCGCCTTCTGGTGCTCATTCCCGGGATTGGCCATGTGATGGCTCACAGCGCTAACAGTGTGTGCGAGGTCCGGCCTGGTTACCACCATCAGGTACATGAGGCTACCGACGGAGCTCTGGTACTTCTGCCGCTGAGCTGCATTAACTTCTCCATTGAAGCTCACCAGGTAGTGCCGCGTCTCTGTTGACCTGATATGCTCCTTGTCCATGGCTGATATTTGGACAGGCACAGGACGGACTAGGCATGCACAGCTGCCTTAGAGTAAGTCCCTTGAGTCTGGTCTAGATAGACAAGGCATGCACTGCTCCTTTGGAGCAAGTCCTCTGGGTCTAATCTAGATAGCATAGACAGAAAATATTCCCTAGGATAACTCATTGTGGCTTAGACGTTCCAGAGTAAGTCTTTGGAGTGAGGTCACAGGGTCGAATCCCAGCCCGGTGACTAGTTTTCTTTGTGACCAAAAGGGGGATAGGAAGGTTCTAAAATACATCTTAGAACATTCCAAGGACCTTCCTGGATGTTGGTGCCACTTGGCGGTCAGACGGAGCGCCATGTAGGGTTTAGGCAGGGGGATGACGCAATCTAGATTGCCCCAAAAATGGCTCATCCAAGGAGCCATTGCGCGCCTAGGCTAGAGGCTGGCTCTAGGACTATAAGAACCTATCAGTTACCTGTCATTGAGTACAGTTCTTACCTCTAAGACTCCTCACAGAGTTGTCCAAGAAAGGCAGACACTAAAGAAGCATTGATTGGTCTAAGCCCTAGGAGTTTGCTCCTTGCACAAAAGTGTCCAGGTACAAGGGACACAGTGCAAGGAACTGATTCCTATGAAGTGCTTGTTGGAACTTGAGGGGAGAGGGAGCCTTGGAGCAGCGAGCATGTGTGATTGGAAGGGCATCACTTGTGCTGAAGAATGGTTGTTCAATCACTCAAAATGATGGAGTACATATAGAGCTAGAGCTTAGGCAAGTCAGCCCTCTCACAAGCCACACCACTTAGCCATGGAGGCTAAGGCTCACACACTAGAGTCCATAATCTCACACAAGGGAGGATATCAGCCTAGCAATCAGGCTGACCACTCACACACGACCTAGAGAGCTAGAGAATGCTCTCATGGCACACTCCTAGTGGTCACATAACCCACAAACCCATGGAGAATCGCCATGTGTCCATGGCTAGCAGGCAAGGATCTCACGTCACCTAAAACGTAAGGAGAGGTACCTTTATCCTAGTCAGCACACTCTGACAAGGCAATCCTAAGACCAAGGACCTTTTTGGATATTTCTCCCATCAGGTCTTGACCCTGGACCTCTTGCCTTTTTCTTTTCTTAGGCTAAGGCATGGAGCCATCACCCATGCCCACCCAGACATCGACGGTCCATGACCACCGAAACTTTGAAAATTCACATCACACAATCCGACCATTGGATCGGCCTCAAACTTGGACCGTTGACATTTTGCCACCTGATCTTTCCAATGGTGAAGTCGGATGGGAGATCGGAGCAGGCATCTGGTACTTTCCTGTAACTTGCTCCTGTGGACTTGAAACTGAGCCGGATGGCTCCTTTCCGAACAATCTCCCACTTTGCCGCAGTCAGAGTGGGCTGAGTCCACATGCCTACATGCAGAACTGCTGCTTCTCACGGGTCACTGTCTTGGTGCAGAAATCAGCGACCTGCTTGCTGGTTGGAGTAAACTCCAGCTTGATAGCACCCTCCTGCACCATGTGCCTGATGAAATGATATGCGATATCAATGTGCTTGGTGCGTGCATGGTGCTCGGGATTCTTGGCGAGTGCCATTGCGCTCTGGTTGTCGACGCGCACAGGAACTGGAACTGTTGCACTCCCACTCATCTCTGCCATGAGACGTTGGAGCCAAACTGCTTCCTTGGCTCCAAAGCTGAGAGATACATACTCAGCTTCTGTGCTCGAGGTCACCAGGACCACCTGTCGCTTGCTGCACCAGCTGATGGTTCCACCATTCATGAGGAACACATGTCCAGAGATAGACTTGCGGTTCTAAGGGTTTGAAGCCCAATCTGCGTCTATGTAGCCGATGATGCTATTGTCATTGCCGTTGTAGGTGATGCCGATATTGATGGTTCCAGCAAGGTAGCGGAAGATCCGCTTCACTGCCTTCTGGTTCTCCGGTCCCGGATTAGCAATGTGCTGGCTCACAGTGCTCACAGCCTGTGCGAGGTCCGGCCTGGTTGCCACCATCAGGTACATGAGATTGCCAACGTACTCTGGTACTTCTGTCGCTCAGTTGCATTTGCTTCTCCATTGCCGCGTTTCCTGCGGCGTCCCGATGGGTTTTGCCTCTGCCATGCCGAACCGCTGCAAAACATCCTTGATGTAGCGGCTCTGCTGCAGCGAGAGAGAGCGTGACTTGCGGTCACCCATGATCTGGATACCGAGGAAGTATGATGCCTCCCCGAGATCAGACATCTGGAAGCGCTCCTGCATGGCTTCCTTGAACTCCTGCAGTGCAGACATGCTGTTGGAAAAGGAGGAGCATGTCATCCACATAGACAATGATGATGAGGATCTCATGCTCATCCTGCCAGCGATACACGCTGTAGTCACACTCACTGCGCTCAAACCCCATGCACTACAACGCCGCATCCAACTTCTGGTTCCAAGCACGCGACGATTGCTTGAGGCCGTACAGCGACTTCTGCAGCTTGCAGACCAGGTGCTCCTGACCATCCATGACGAACCCCTCCGGCTGCTCCATGTAGATCTCCTCCTCCAAGTCACCATTCAAGAATGCCGTCTTGACATCCATGTGGTGAACCTCAAAGTCCTCAGCTGCTGCATAAGAGAGGAGCGTGCGCACAGAGGCCAACTTTGCAACGGGGGCAAATGTTTCTGTGTAGTTGATGCCCTCCTGCTGCGAGTAGCCCTTGGTGACCAGCCTCGCCTTGTACTTTTCCAGGTTACCATCTCCTCCCCGCTTCTTCTTGAAGACCCACTTGCACTTGATCACTTTACGTTCAGGTGGACGCTCAGTCAGCTCCCACGTGCCATTCTCCAGCTGCGAGTGTATCTCTTGCTACACGGCTTGCGCCCAATCTGCTACATCCGGTGCAGCCATGGCCTCCTTGTATGACGTTGGCTCATCTGAATCTGCTGCAACTACAATGTTCATCTGTTCTGGTTTCTACAGCATCCAGAAATGGCCACGCTCACCAGGCTTGTAACGCACCCTGAGAGGGTACCTCCGACCTGGAGCTGGAGCGTTAGCAGGCGGCTGACGCGGTGCGGCTGGCACAACTGCTTCTGCTGGTGGTGCTATATCTCCCTCCTCTACTTCTGCCGATGAAGCTGCTGTATCTACTGCATCAGACATGGGAGAGTAGAGTGATTCTCCCACCGTCACAGTAGAGGAAGGATTGGGAGAAACTGGGTCAGGAAGAATTTCTGCTCCCACTGTCTCGTCAGCCTCTTCATACACAATGTTGGTGTCGATGACGTTGCTCACATTGAAGACAACATCCCTGGAGATGATGATGTGGCCTGTATCCCTCTCGTAGAGGCGATACGCCTTACTTGCCACGTCGTAGCCAATCATCAGCATTTGCGCACTCTTCGCGTCCCACTTTTGCCGCTTCTCCTTTGGCACGTGCATGTGCGCCACGCTGCCAAACGCGTGAAGATGACCTACGCTGGGCTTCTTGTCGAACCACGCCTCGTACGGCGTCAACTGCTCCAGCGCCTTAGTTGGACTGCGGTTCTTGATGTAGACCGCAGTGCTCACGACCTCATCCCAGAAGTCGTAGGTCAGCCGAGCCGTGTGCAACAATGAGCGCGCCAACTCCACAATGGTACGGTTGGCACGCTCTGCTACCCCGTTCTGCTGTGTGAGTACGGTGCGGTACGCTGCGCCTTGATGCCAGCTGCTGCGAGGTAGTCCTGGAACTCCTTCCTTAGATATTCTCCACCGCGATCGCTGCGTAGCGCCTTGATCTTCTTGCTGGTCTGGTTCTCTACCATGGCCTTGAACTCCTTGAACCTTTCAAAGCACTGGTCCTTGGAGGAAAGGAAGTACACAGCAGTGTAACGGCTGAAATCATCAATGAAGGTGAGAAAACACCTAGAGCCTCCAAAGCTCTGGGTCTGCATCGGTCCGCACAAGTCCGTGTGGACCAGCTCCAAAACCCCTTTTGCACGCTCCCCTGCTCCAGAGAACGCCTCGCGGTGCTGCTTCCCCTCCAAACAGCCAATGCATAACTGCTGCTCAAAGTTAGAGATGGTAGGCAGGTCACGCACCATNCCTTGATCTTCTTGCCAGTCTGGTTCTCCACCATGGCCTTGAACTCCTTGAACCTGTCAAAGCACTGGTCCTTGGAGGAAAGGAAGTACACAGCAGTGTAACGGCTGAAATCATCAATGAAGGTGAGAAAACACCTAGAGCCTCCAAAGCTCTGGGTCTGCATCGGTCCGCACAAGTCCGTGTGGACCAGCTCCAAAACCCCTTTTGCACGCTCCCCTGCTCCAGAGAACGCCTCGCGGTGCTGCTTCCCCTCCAAACAGCCAATGCATAACTGCTGCTCAAAGTTGGAGATGGTAGGTAGGTCACGCACCATTTGCTTTGCTTGAAGCTGCTGCAACGCGCGCATGCCGATGTGGCCGTAGCGTGTATGCCAGATCTCGCCATCTGTCGCCTGCACCACTGCTGCAAGACTCTGCTCACGCGGGATCTTGGTCGCCCCCAGCAGGCGGTACATGTCGCCCTCGTTCACCGACTTGGCCAACTCCTCTCCTATTTGCTTGTTGAAGATGTAGCCGTAATCATCATCAAAAACAACGCGCAGTCCTGTGTTGGTGAGAGAGGATACTGATAGAAGGTTGAACGCAGCATCAGGCACATACAACACGCCATGGAACACTCCCACTTCAATGCCACGCGGGGTCTCCAACCACATCTCCACAATCCCAATCCCCTCAGCATACACCACCTGATCATCACCCAAAGCAATCGGACGGGTTGGAATGGAGAGCAATTGCGTGAACCACTCCTTGTGGTGCGTCTGACTCTTGGTACACCCTGAGTCCTTGTACTACGCCAGATCCGCCTTTTCCTTGTGCAACATGTCAGACTTTGCCATGAAGAGGCAGTCGCGCACCTCCTTGGCGACGTTCATGTTACCAAAATGGCACACGCTAGTCTGGTTCTGGTGTGCTGCTGCTGCTCCTGCCGTTGCTGTGACTGATGCTGCTGTTGATGTGGAGATTGCTACTTTTGCTGCTGCTGCTGCTGCTCCTTCTGGTCCCTCTTAAACTTTAAGCACTCTTTCTTGTAGTGCCCCTCTTTCTAGCAATAGTGGCACTTGCCGTTCTTCTTGCCTCTGTGCTGCCCGAACTGCTCCTGCTGCTGGTTGCGTGAGCCCATGGCCATGAAAGCTGCTCTACTGTTGCTGCCGCCATTGCGCTTTGCTGCATTGCGATGCAATTCCACCTTCACCAGGTGTGTGCAGATGAAGTCGAGGTCGAGAGTTGGCTGGCACTCCAGCGTCTGTCGCACCGTGTTGTAGCTGGTTGGGAGTCCCCTCAGCAAGAGGAGGATGAAGCGCGTCTCTTCCACAGGGTTGCCGGCCGCTCTCAGCTGCTTCGCCAGCTCCTTTGCCCTGTCCAGATACGCCTCCATCCCTTCACCACCCTGCATTTTCAGCGCCATCATCTTTTCCTCCAAAAGCATGAGGAATGCAGGATCCTTGCTCTCATACTTCTTGCACAATNCACCTCCTTGGCGACGTTCATGTTGCCAAAATGGCGCACGCTAGTCTGGTTCTGCTGCTGCTGCTGCTGCTGCTGCCGTTGCTGTGACTGCTGCTGCTGTTGCTGTGGAGATTGCTGCTTTTGCTGCTGCTGCTGCTGCTCCTTCTGGTCCCTCTTAAACTTGAAGCACTCTTTCTTGTAGTGCCCCTCTTTCTGGCAATAGTGGCACTTGCCCTTCTTCTTGCCTCTCTGCTGCCCGGACTGCTGCTGCTGCTGGTTGCGTGAGCCCATGGCCATGAAAGCTGCTTCACTGCTGCTGCTGCCGCCATTGCGCTTTGATGCATTGCGACGCAGTTCCACCTGCACCAAGTGCGTGCAGATGAAGTCGAGGTCGAGAGTCGGCTGGCACTCCAACGTCTCTCGCACCGTGTCGTAGCTGGTTGGGAGTGCCCTCAGCAAGAGGAGGATGAAGCGCGTCTCTTCCACAGGGTTGCCGGCCGCTCTCAGCTGCTTCGCCAGCTCCTTTGCCCTGTCCAGATACGCCTCCATCCCTTCACCACCCTGCATTTTCAGCGCCGTCATCTTTTCGTCTAAAAGCATAAGGAAGGCAGGATCCTTGCTCTCATACTTCTTGCACAATACTTCTCCCACCCCTCCTTTGCAGTAGCCTTGTCACTCACGTACTGAAGATGCGAGTTGGAGATGGTGTTGACAAGCAACCTATAGGCCTGCCTGTCCTTCTTCTTCTACTCCTCATACGTCACCTGCACAAGAACCCGCATCAGCTGCACCCTTTTGTGGCGTCTTCCCAGCCACCACTTGCGCTACGGTGATGCCTTTTGCCTGTGGAACTGGAGCCAGCTCGTCGCCGCTCACGACCTCCCACAAGCCCCTCTCCTCTAAAAGGAGGCGGGTACGGATCTTCCAAAATGTGAAGTTGGCGCGTCCCTCCAGCCTCTCTAAAGGCTGGGCTGTTGTCACAACGCCAGCTGCTGCCATTTTGACCCTTGGTGATGCACAGCGCTGCCCTTGGATGGCGGCGCTACCCCAGCTTCTGCTGCTGCTTCTGCCAGAAAAATGTCTGACAGAAAATGGACTGTAGATCACAGCAGACTGGGAATTTTCAAAAACTGAGCCCACCACTGGAAAATTCAGCTGAAAATCTTCCAGATCGACCCCTAAAACAGGGTTATCAACAAGGGATTACAAAAGATATGCCCTCTTGAAAACAGGGTATGCTTCTGCTCCTACTCCAACTCAGACCAGCCAGCTTGTAAACGACATTTCTCCCAAACGAATCAATGGAATGCAAATATGTTTGCACCAATGGAAAGCTTAGCAAAAATACTACAATTCGCATGTGCCAGTTTTTACATTTGACAAAGAAACAAGAGAGTTATGGTCATCACAAGGCGACAGTCTTACTCATGGAGAAGAGAAAAGCCCTGGCCGACCTCGTTTTGAGCATAACTCTCAATCCGACCGTTGGATATTTGCGAACTTGGACTCGTTGGAAAGCTTGTCTCTTGAACTTGAAGATCTGGTGTTTGATTGTCAAATCTGGTGAAGGTTTAACCCCAACCTGTCACTCTCAAAGTGACGGCCTGTGCTGGCTGAAAGTGGCAGAACTTGGCTCTGATACCAAATGTTGGAACTTGAGGGGAGAGGGAGCCTTTGAGCAGCGAGCATGTGTGATTGGAAGGGCATCACTTGTGCTGAAGAATGGTTGTTCAATCACTCAAAATGATGGAGTACATATAGAGCTAGAGCTTGGGCAAGTCAGCCCTCTCACAAGCCACACCACTTAGCCATGGAGGCTAAGGCTCACACACTAGAGTCCATAATCTCACACAAGGGAGGAAATCAGCCTAGCAATTAGGCTGACCACTCACACACGACCTAGAGAGCTAGAGAATGCTCTCATGGCACACTCCTAGTGGTCACATAACCCACAAACCCATGGAGAATCGCCATGTGTCCATGGCTAGCACACAAGGATCTCACCTCACCTAAAAAGTAAGGAGAGGTACCTTTATCCTAGTCAGCACACTCTGACTAGGCAATCCTAAGACCAAAGACCTTTTTGGATATTTCTCCCATCAGGTCTTGACCCTGGACCTCTTGCCTTTTTCTTTTCTTAGGCTAAGGCATGGAGCCATCACCCATGCCCACCCAGACATCGACGGTCCATGACCCCCGAAACTTCGAAAATTCATATCTCCGAATCTGACTGTTGGATCGGCCTCAAACTTGGACCGTAGACATTTTGCCACCTGACCTTTCCAATGGTGAAGTTGGATTGGCAATCGGAGCAGGCATCTGGTACTTTCCTGGAACTTGCTCCCGTGGACCTGAAACTGAGTCGGATGGCTCCTTTCCCAACAGTGCTCACTGTGGAACCTTTGCTCCGAGGGTGATATCATCTCTTGGTTGGAATACCAAGAGCGTCCGGCGGGAACCATTGTGACGGAACCCGTTTTCTAGACCGTCACCTTCCGTAGGTAGACAAAGGGTTATGGGCACTCTCTCGCCCTCTCTGTCTTGTAGCGCGCATCATTTACATCAGCTCCCTCAGCTCCATCAGCTCCATGTGCTCCATTAGCTGCAATAGCGAGTGCTGGTACTTAGCAATCAAGGGCCAAAGATAAGCTCTGCCCTTGGAGGTACGACCCTTGGGTCCTAACCAGGATAAGCTCTTCCCTTCGAGGCACGACCATGGATTTGCTAGTGTACGTTCTTCTCTATTAGCTGGTGATCAACGGCTAAGTGGTAAGTAATCGATTTGCACCTTATAAACCGGTAGCCGACAATAGCCTACATCAGTCCATATTGACCCCAGCAAAGCAGAGAAGCAGAGAAGCAGAGAAGCAGTATGACGACACCCGCGACGCTCACTCTCAAGCAGGTCAATGGTGGGATGTCAAAGTTGGGAGGGTTTGGTTTTCCCTTGTGGAGATTCCAATTTGAGATTTTCATGAGGGTACGTGGCTACATGAAGATGTTCATTGGAGAAGAGGTTGAACCTCCAAAAACAGATCGTGGATATGAAGCATGGAGTGTCAAAAATGACATGGCTCTTGCAATTCATCTTATGTCTGTGCGTGAGTCTCAGCATGTCCACGTACATTAAACCACATGCATCAAAGGCTTATGAGAAGCTTGTACGTGTACACCAATCAACGGCTCTCATAAATCGACTCTTCATCCTTCAAAAGCTGATTTTGATGAGGGTGAGTGAGGGAGAGTCGATTGTGGACTGCCTGTTGTAGTTTTAAGAACTGCTACAACAAGTGACCCAAATGAGCTAGGAAATCGATACCAACATGCAGGCCATGATCCTCCTTGTGGGGCTACCTAAAAGCTCTGGTCTTGGGATCACTGTCTTTGGCGGTTGGAAGGAGGAGGATAAGACGTATGACGCGATGTCTGAGTACGTGCGCAACGAGGCCATGCATCGTAGCGGTCTTGAGGCTAACATTTCAGCCTATGCTGCACAGAACGGTGGTTGCGGCAACAATTCCTCTTTTGGTCACAGTAGCAGCGGGAGCGGTGGCGGTAGGTGAAAAGGCAATGATGGCAATGGAAAGAGTTCAATGTGTCTAGGGAAGTGCCATAACTGTGGCAAGCCTCGGCATTGGGCACGGGAGTACAAGGCCCCCAAGAAGGAAGACGGAGATCATGGTGGTAGATATGAGGGAAAAGGAAAGGGTAAGAAGGAGTTGACAAACATGATGGCTGAGAGCATGCCGGCAACCAAGCATGGAGCCTATGAGTTTGTCTCTGGCACGAACCACTACTTTTCAACGGAGAAGGATGGGTTCATTTCCATTGGGGACACTGAACGGCGCTTCAGGTGTGCCAACGGCAGCCTTGTCCATGCGCAAGCCGAGGGAGATAAGTTGATCAGCATCAACGTGAACGGTGTTTAAAAAGACCTGAAGCTGGAGAACGTCATCTATATGCCATCTTTTGCAGCAAATCTCTTGTGAGTGTCCACAATTACGGACCATGACATGATGGTCGTGTTCACAGACAAGGAGGCAGTAATTGTCAAGAACAAGGACATCATGATCTCCTTTCCCAAGGAGTGTCTTGTTGCACAGGTCCCAAAACTTGATGGGCTCCACGTACTACAGACCAAACCCCTTTAAACTACAAATGAGGGATATGCGGCGGTTGAAGAGCTCAAGTCTCCAAAGCGTGATGTTGCAACACAAGCCGTCTCCATGGCGGCCAACTCCACGGATACAGATGCTCAGCTGTGGCATAGGCGGTTTGGCCATGTGGCCGATAGCACACTGCAAGCTATGCAGCAGCACAAAGTGGTTCATGGGATGGAGGGATGCAAGGCCAATGATGAGGGAAAGTGCAAGAAGCTGTGTGAGCCATGCCTCTAAGGCAAGGCAAAAGAAAGCCCTTTGAGCATAATGGGCAACGTGCGGCAGGAATCTTGGACCTAATTCACTATGATGTGTACGGACCATACGCACCCCTTGGAACGGCGGCAGCAAGCATTTCTTGAACTTCATTGATGACCAATGTTGCAAGATGTGGATAAACTTCCTGAAGACGAAGGGAGAGGTTAAGGAGAAGCTGCAAGAGTTTGTCGCGATGGTAGAGCAGTAAACAAGCAAGAAGGTCAAGGCACTGCGCACGGACAATGGTGGTAAGTACGAGGCATGTAAACGCTAGTAGAGCCAATACGGCATCAACCACCAGACCACCACGCCTTACACCACCCAGAGCAATGGCAGCTGAGCGGATGAACCAAACTATCCTCGACATGACACAAAGCATGCTCTTTGACGCCAAACTCCCACCTCACTTTTGGGCTCAAGCTGCAAGAACTGCTTACTACCTTGTGAATCTCACTCCGGTAGCCGCGCTTAGAAGGCATGGTAAGAAGTAGCAAGAGAAGCAGCTCAGGATGCCACAGGACGCTTGGTCAGGGAAGAAGCCAGATGCCTCACACTCGAGGGTCTTTGGCTGCACTACATGGGTAAAGATCCAAGCAGGAGAAGGAAGTGGCAAGCTGGATGCACGCGCTCGTTAGTGTGTAATGGTCAGATACAACAGTGTACACAAGGCATACATGCAGTGGGACCAAGCGGCTGGAAAGCTCATCAAGAGGCGAGATGTCAAGTTTGATGAAAGGACGCTCGGCAAGGGAGAGTGGCTGGACCCTCTCCATGCTCCCAAATCTGGAGAGTGAGTTGTGTTACTAAAGTCAGGTGAGCACGCACCTGAAAACTGGCAGATGGTACCAGTGGAGAATGGTGCACCAGGGAGAGGGGTTGTGCAGGCTAACACAGAGACGGACTGAGATACTGAGTGTGAGTCATCCGAGGCCTGTAAGTCAAACTCTAAGGCTGGTCACTCTTCCTCAAACTACGGATCAGTAGCAATGCAGGAGCAGCAAAAGCAACTAAGCCTTGAAGTACCACCAGCAACAATCTGGTGTAGTACACGCCGGAAGAAACCTCCGCCCAAGTACGATACTTGGAGTGCCGAATGGACCAAACTGAGCTGGTCATCCTTGGCTCAGGGAGAGCTTGTGACCGTAACGGAGGCTATGAACATGCCAAATACAGCCAAGTCGAAGGAGGTAGTGGATAGCAAACTCACATCCATTGAAGAGAACGAAACATTGGTTCTGGTGGACAAGCCCCCAAACGTGTTCGTGGTTGGGTCAAAGTGGGTACTTCGGAAAATGTTCAAGTAGTTTTGTACCATCCACAAGTACAAGGCAAGAGTGGGGACGAAGGGTCTTTCCCACTGTATAGGCTCAGAGTTTGAGGAGACCTTTGCACTTGTCTTCACTTTTGCCTCCATCCGATCCATGTTGGGCATAGCTGCAGCAAAAGATGTGGAGCTCCACTAGATTGATGTGAAGACAACTTTCCTATATGGGAAGCTAGACAAAGAAGTGTAGATGGAAGTATCTGAGGTAGTGCAAGATCTAAAGGGCAAGCTTTACAAACTAGTCAAAGCACTCTACGGGCTGAAACAGGCTACAAGGATGTAGTATAAGGAGATGGACGGCTTCATGGTCGGGCTCACCTTCACGCACTACCAGAATGACCCTAGTGTCTATGTGCGGGAGGATGAGGAATGCCTGATGCTAGTTGCACTACACGTGGATGACGTGATCATCTCCTTGTCATTGGTCGAGCTGTTGAACAAGCTCAAGACAGATTTCAGCAACAGGTTCAAGATGAAGGGCATGGGTCCGCTCGAGGTTTACCTCGGGATAGCCATCCACCGCAATCGAGCAGCAGGCGCCATCGAGCTCAACCAGACCAATTACATCATGGAAGTCTTCAAGCGCTATATAATGGACTGCAAGACCATCAACACACCCATGACAACAGACATCAAGCTCTCCTCCTCCATGAGTCCCAGCATGGAAGAAGAACAGCGTGAAATGGAAAACATTCCCTACCAGTCTGTTTTTGGCAGCCTCATGTATGCCATGGTAGGAACACGCCTTGACATTTGCTATGATGTGGGACAAGTGAGAAGGTTTGTAGCCAATCCAAGGCCAAAGCACTGGCAAGCAGTCAAGTGCATCATGCACTATCTACAGAAGACCTGACACATTGGACTTCGGTTTGGAGGCCAAGAAGGATCTAACCCGGTATGGCTGGTGTGTCAAGCACACTTCCACCGCAGCTCTGCGGGAAGGACTCATCTGCGGAGAAGAACATGGGCAGGCTTGGATCCGCACACATGACGCTGGCTCCCGCGGACGCGGTAGAGCAAGGGATGGCGTGGCGTCCAAAGGCGATGAAGACCAGGGGGTCTACAAGAGAGCCGCCGCCGGTCAGCACAACCACCTGCGGTGGTTCCCCAGCTCAGGTGCTTGTGGTAGAAAGGGAAAGAGGCGAGAAGCGGTGGTGGGAAATCCGCGGTGCAGGGAGAACAAGGACAAGTCGAAGCAAGACCCAAAATGAGTAACAAGGCGCAGGTAGGTCAGCGGAAGGGCGGAGCTATCAAGGGAAGAACATCCAATCAGCATGAGAGGTCGTGTATAAATCACGGAGCGGCCCTTAGAGACGCACCGCGGAGAACAAAGATTCAAGGAAGAACACAAAGAACCGCACACACGAGTCGCGGATGTAGGAAATGACCAGTAGAGGATGTGCCATGTGTGTGTGAGGACGAGACTTGCGGTGCGTAGCCGTAGTGCGTGGAGTCCAAGTACGAGGAAAACAGAATATCGTAATAGGGATGAGACCGATGGCAGCTAGACACGCCGTGCAGATTCTCAGGTAGAAAAGGACCTCAGTAGCAGTAGCACAAGTGCAACTTAGCCTTGCGTGTATTCCTGAACAAGATTCCGCATTTGTGTACTTTGCCAGATCCATCTAAGACATTCAACCGCTTCCGTTGCTTTCTGTCCCGCTTCTCCCGTGTTCTCCTTGGAGCCCTGTCCGCGGACTGCGGAATCATGTGCGTAAGGAATCGAAAGTCCGAGTGAAGTGAATTGTCGGCGGTGCCTTTCCTTGCACACATCCACGGAACAAGGATTCCGCGGAGAGGAGCTGGAAGCCACGCGGTGGCGGCTCACGTGTGACAAGAGGTGGACCACGGAGTGTCATTCCTTGGTGAGGTTTGTGCACCAATGTTGAGATATTTAGTCAGTAGAGTTGCGAGTAGCTAGAGGTGGGGAACCTATGACGTTGCCATCTGTGTGAGTAGAGACCATGGTAATAGCTAGAAGTTCCTAGTCCGTGGATTGTGCGCGGAATGAAGCCTGCACGGAGAAAGTTAGAGGCGCGGCCAAATTGGGGTTATCAATGTCATGGTGCGGTGAGCGTAGACAGTTCCTTGCTCTTCGCTTACCGGAACTGCACGCGACTTTCAGATCAGTCATTGATGTCGACAGCAAGCTTTGTGGACCAAGATTGCAGGAGAAGACAGCATCAGTCATTTGTGCGGTGCTTCTTGCCGCGTTGAGCCACCAGCTACGAGGACAATCGGAGCTCCTCGCGAGTGTTTTCCTGAACCCCAATCAGCTCCTCGCCAGGCGCGGACCCACTTGCCCAACATCGACGTGTGAACGAGTGGCTGGAGAAGCTGCACTGGCGTTGCATCATGAATGCTCTGGGCGACCGTATGGAAGTGGAGACAGTCTCTGACCATGGCAGCCGCGGACCCAGCCATTCCCAGCACGAGTAGGAGGGACACGGAGCTGTGGCTGCAGCATTACCGTGGTTTTCCGACCCCCAACCATCATCGGAGCAACACTCTGCTGGTGGACAAATCAAAGCCTATTACAGATTGGTCTACCAGCATCGTGGCAGGCACCAGCCAATGGTGGTTGGCGGCATGACGGCACACCACGCGTCCTTGACAATACATCCACAGACACAGAACCTCGAGAAAGCGGAAACTACCAACAACCCAGTAATGGGCGACCAACGGCCAGTGATGGATTCACAACAGAAAGAACCATTGGCTCCAGCTCTTGGGATGTCTCTGGACTCCACCCTGCCATGGCAGACGGCAGAAACAGTTCCGAGAGACATGGCAACGGCACCACCTGGAGCGGGATCATAGCAGTAGCAAGCGACCCCACCAGTGTTCCACTCACGAAGCGAGTTGTTAGGGATGCCGCGACCTTCACAAGCACCGGGATCCGCACTGTTGTTGGTGAATCATGCACTGGCAAGTCAGCCTCACGCGCTTGTGAGAGCGGCGACGGTGGAACCCGTCGCACCCTCTCAACCACCAATGTACTCAATACACTAGTCTCTGGGAGTCGACCAGACAGGAGAACCACCGCAACACTACATATCCGGCTTAGTATTGCAGCAGAAGCCTCCGCAGCTGAGCATAAGTGTACCATTGATGGAAGCACCCTCACAGGCCATGCCAAGTGCACCGCCACAACAGCATATGCACCCATCCCAGGCGGTAACCAACGCGATGCAAGCAGGAGCACCGCGGGTATCGGGACCACGCATCCAACAACCTTGGCAGCCTATGCCGCAAGCAGGGGTATCGGTCCAGCCCTCCGCGGGGATGACGCAACCAGGAAATCAGGGTGCGTGTCTTATCCACGTGGGGTCCCCAGCACAAGCACCACCGGCGGGGACTCAACCATCGACCCATCATCAGCACACGGTTGGGGGTATGGCAAAGATGAATTCCATAATCCAGCCTTCTGCTCCACCCCTTTGGCTGACGCAGCATCAGCAGTCTGGGGGCATGGCACAAGAGGGGATGACACTACCGACGCTCATAGCCGGCGTACCGCCGCAGCCGCCAGCGATTGCCCAGCAGCAAATTCCTCATTAGTAGATAATCAGAACTGTGCTTGCGGGAGCACCGAAAGTAATCCAACACTCGCCACCAACAGTGCTGCGCCATTCTCACTTACTGCCGCAGCGGATGCATCGAACGCAACACGATGCAGGGACGATGGCAACCCTGACTACCTCGATCTGGGCGGGATAGAGCCACAAGTGTGTAGGGATTGCCGCCGTGGAGGAAGGGACCGCACTCTCCTATGATGAAGACACCTTGGTTCCCGTCTGCGGGGTATGCGAGTAGGATTTAACAGAGTTCGGCAAGCTGTGCGGAATGTGCAAGACAATGTGCCACCTGTAGTGTGGGGTTCGCGGGAAGGAGGGCATTTGGACTTGCAGTGGCTGTCGCGGCAAGACACGAAAGATCAAATGGAAGTTCTCCAATAAACGGACCTGCACCGGGGACAACTGCGGCGGACAGCTCGAAGGGACAGTCTATTTATGCAAACACCGAGAGGAATTGCACATGAGCATCGCACTACGGAAGTGGGGTGGAGCAACGAGGGCAAGAAGGCATACCGGTGCTCAAGCTCCAAGAAATACGAGCGCGCACCACACTGCTCCTCATGCAAGAACCTGGTCACCGCGCCCACGATGGAAGCACGATGCAAGGGGTGCAGGCTCTTCGTCCACGATGAGTGCGCAGAGAGGCTCCAGAGGAAGGGAGGAACCGTGGAAAAACAGTGCAGACCTTGCCAGGAACAGAACCATCCCAGGCCCCGCAAACACTTCAAGCTGATAACTCGCTAAAATACTCTGGGGCAGAGTCTTGCGAAAAGGGGGGGTTGGGGGCCTTAGTGTCAAGCACACTTCCAGCGCAACTCCGCAAGAAGGATCCATCCGCGGAGAAGAACATGGGCAGGCTTGGATCCGCGCACAGGACGCTAGCTCCCGCGGACGCGGTAGAGCAAGGGGTGGCGCGGAGTCCAAAGGTGATGAAGACCAGGGCGTCTATAAGAGAGCCGCCGCACGGCAGCACAACCACCTGTGGCGGTTCTCCCAGCTCAGATGCTTTTGGCGGAAAGGGAAAGAGGCAGGAAGCGGTGGCAGGAAATTCGCGGCATAGGGAGAATAGGGACAAGCCGCAACAAGACCCAAAATCACTGACAGGGCGCAGGTAGGTCAGCGGAAGGGCCGAGCAATCAAGGGGAGAACATCCAATCATCATGAGTGGTCGTACATCATTCATAGAGTGGCCCCTGGAGACGTATCGCGGAGAACGAAGATTCAACAAAGAACACAAAGAATCGCGCACACGAGTCGCAGATGTAAGAAATGACCAGTAGATGATGTGCTATGTGTGTGTGAGGACCAGACCCGCGGTGCGTAGCCGCACCGCGTGGTATCCGAGTAGGAGGAAAACAGAATATTGTAAGAGGGATGAGACCTACGGCAGGTAAACACGCCGTGCGGAGTCCCAAGTAGAAAAGGACCTCAGTAGCAGTACCACAAGTGCAACTCAACCTTGCGTGTATTCTTGAACAAGATTCCGCATTTTTGTACTTTGCCAAATCCATCTAAGACATTCAACCGCTTCCGTTGCTCTCTGTCCCGCTTCTCCCGTGTTCTCCGTGGA
The DNA here is from genome assembly GCA_023375785.1 of Penium margaritaceum. Classification (NCBI taxonomy): domain Eukaryota; kingdom Viridiplantae; phylum Streptophyta; class Zygnematophyceae; order Desmidiales; family Peniaceae; genus Penium; species Penium margaritaceum. The sequence continues at coordinate 70,396 of SZWC01000048.1, read as the reverse complement.
GCGCTATCCGTGGATTACGGAATCGTGTGCGTAAGGACTCGAAAGTCCGAGTGAACTGAGCTGCCGGCGGTGCCTTCGCTTGTACACGTCCACGGAACAAGGGTTTTGCAGAGAGGAGCTGGAAGCCATGCAGTGGCGGCTCACGTGTGACAAGAGGTAGACCGCGGAGTGTCATTCCTTGGTGAGGTTCGTGCACCAAGGTTGAGACCTTCAGTTTGCACAGTTGCCAGTAGCTATGGGTGGTGAACCTGTGACGTTGCCATCTATCTGAGTAGAGACCGTGGTAATAGCTAGAAGTTCCTAGTCCGCGGATTGCGCGCGGAATCAAGTATGCACAGAGAAAGTTAGAGGCACGGCAAAATTTGGGGGTATCATGGTGTGCTACATAGACGTCGACTGAAAGGAAGAATCAATGAGAGAAAGTCCGACTCATGCTTTCTGTGCCTCTTGAACAATGGTGCAATCTCTTTGGCAAGCAGAAAGCAAGTCTGTGTCTCCCTCTCTGCCGCTAAGGTACAGTACAGCGCTCTGTCAGAAGCATGCAAGGAGACATAAAGGCTATGCAATTTGCTTAACGAGATGAAAGTGCCACAAACAAAGGCAATAGAGGATCGCATCAACAACAAGACCGCCATGAAAATGGCACAGGATGATGTTATCTCTCGGCGGACCAAGCACATCGACATCAGGTATCACTACTCACAGGACCTGGTCGCAAGGAGATCGTGGACCTTGAATACATGGAGACCGTGAAGATGCTCGCAGATTGCATGAGAAAGGTGCTGGAAAGCAAATTGCCCTCTGCAGGTACTCGAGGCATCGATATGGTCAACGTAGCGGACGAAGACTGAGGCCAAGGCTGTTGGAGAGAGGAGAGATCTCACAGCTTATGGACATAGCAAGGGAGAGTTTGTTGACCTGATATGCTCCTTGTCCATGGGTGATATTTGGACAGGCACAGGACAGACTAGGCATGCACTAATCCCTTGGAGTATGTCCCCTAAGTCTGGTCTAGATAGACAAGGCATGCACTGCTCCTTTAGAGCAAGGCCTCTTGGTCTAATGTGGATTGTATAGCCAGCAAATACTACCTAGGACAACTCCTTGTGGCTTAGACGTTCCTGAGTTAGTCTCTGAAGCGAGAGGTCACTGGGTCAAATCCCAGCCCGGTGACTAGTTTTCTTTGTGAACAAAGGGGGAAAGGAAGGTCTTAAGTGACATCTTAGAACATTCCAAGATCCTTCCTGGTGGTTGGCGCCACTTGGCGGTCACAGGGAGCACCATGTAGGCAAGGGGGACAATGCAATCCAGATTGCCCCCAAAGTGGCTCATCCGAGGAGCAACTATGCGCCTAGGCTAGAGGCTGGGTCCAAGACTAAAAGAACCTGTCAGTTGCCTGTCATTGAGTACAATTTTTACCTTTGAGACTCCTCACAGAGGTGTCCACCAGAGGCAAAGACTAAAGAAGCATTGGTTGGACTAAGCCCGAGGAGTTTGCTCCTTGCACGAAAGTGACCACGTGCTAAGGACATAGTGCAAGGAAGTGATTCCTATGAACTGCTCAGTGTGGAACCTTGGCTCTGAGGGTAATATCATCTCTTGGTTGCAATACCAAGAGCAATTGGTGGGAACCATTGTGTCGGAACCCGTTTCTAGACAGTCGCCTCTGGCAGGTTGACAGTCTCCACCGGTGTGCTGATGGGTTTTGCCTCTGCCATGCTCAACCGCTGCAAGACATCCTTGATTTAGCAACTCTACTGCAGCGAGAGAGAGCGTGATTTGTGGTCTACGTGATCTCGATACCGAGGAAGTACGATACCTCCCCGAGATCAAACATCTGGAAGCGCTCCTGCATGGCTTCCTTGAACTCCTGTAGTGCAAACATGCTGCTGGAAAGGAGGAGCATGTCATCCACATACACGATGATGATAAGGACCTCAAGCTCATGCTGCCAGCGATAGACGCTGTACTCACACTGCTACGCCAAAACCCCATGCACTACAATGCCACATCCAACTTCTGGTTCCAAGCATGCAACGCTTGCTTCAGGCCATATAGCAACTTCTGCTATTCTTAAACCAGGTGCTCCTAGCCATCCATGATGAACCCTTTCGACTGCTCCATTTACATCTCCTCCTCTGAGTCACCATTCAAGAACGTTGTCTTGACGTCCATGTGGTGGACCTCAAAGTCCTCTGCCGCTGCATAGGAAAAAAAAGTATGCACAGAGGCAAACTTTGCAACAGGAGTATAGGTTTCAGTGTAGTCAATGCCTTCTTGCGACGAGTAGCCCTTGGCGACGAACCTCCCCTTGTACATTTCGAGGTTGCCATCTGTGATCCTCTTTTTCTTCAACAATCACTTACACTTGATTACCTTACATCCAAGTGGACGCTCAGTCAGCTCCCACGTACTGTTGTCGAGTTCCGACTGTATCTCCTGCTGACAGCTTGCGCCCAATCTACTGCATCGAGTGCAGCCATGGCCTCCTTGTACGACGTCGGCTCATCAGAGTCTGTTGCAATTGTGACGTTCATCTGGTCTGGTTTTTGGAGCATCCAGAAATGCATGCGCTCATCAGGCTTGTAGCGCACCCTAATGTACCTTTGACCTGGTGCTCGAGCGTTAGCTGGCAATAGGCGCGGTACTGTAGGGACAGCTTCTCCTCCTGATGGTGGTGCATCTTCTTTGCCTGCTTCTGCCGATGAGGCCGCTGTATCTGTTGCATGAGACATGGGAGAATAGAGAGGTTCTCCCATTGTCACAGTAGAGGAAGGGTCAAGAGAGACGGGGTCAGGGAGTATGTCTACTCCCACTGATTTGTCAGCTACTGGTTATGCTGCCTCTTCGAAAATGATGTTGGTACTGATGACGTTAGTTTTGTTGAAAACAACATCCCTGGTGATGATGACGTGGCCATTATCCCTCTTGTACAAGCGATACGACTTGCTTCCCATGTCATAGCCAATCATCAGCATCTGTGCGCTCCTCGTGTCCCAATTCTGCCACTTCTCCTTGGGCACGTGCATGAGCGCCAAGCGGCCAAATGCGCGAAGATGACCCACGCTTGGCTTCTTGCCGAACGACGCCTCGTACGGCGTCATCTGCTCCAAGACCTTGGTTGGACTACGGTATTTGATGTACACCGTAGAGCTCACTACTTCTGCCTAAAAGTCATAGGTCAGCCGAGCCGCGTACAGCATGGAGCACGCCAATTCAACGATGGTGTGGTTGGCGCGTTCTGCTACGCCATTGTGCTGCGGCGAGTATGACGCAGTGCGATGTGCCTTCATGCCTGATATTGCGAGGTAGGCTTGAAACTCCTTGCTTAGGTACTCTCCACCCCGGTCGTTGCGTAGCGCCTTGATTTTCTTCCCAGCCTGGTTTTCCACCATAACCCAAAACCTTAAACCCTAAACTTGTCAATGCACTGGTCCTTGGAGGAAAGGAAGTACATAGAAATGCAATGGCTGAAATCATCAATGAAGGTGAGAAAATACCTAGAGCTTCCAAAGCTTTGGGTCTGCATCAGGCCACAGGTTTCTTTGTGAATTAGCTCTAGCACCTCCTTCCTGCGCTACCCTGCTCCAGAGAACGCCTCGCGATGCTGCTTCCCCAATAAACAGCCGATGCACAACTGGTGCTCAAAGTTAGAGATGGTGGATGAGTCACCCACCATCTTCTTTGTTTGAAGTTGCTGGAAGGCGCGCATGCCGATGTGGTCGTAGCGCGCATGCCAGATTTCACCATCTGTAACCTACACCGCTATTGCAAGACTCTGCTCGTGCGAGATCTTGGTCGACCCCAACAGGCGGTTCATGTCGCCTTCCTTCACCGACCTGGCCAGCTCCTCTCTTGTTTTGTTGTCGAGGATGTAGCCATACTCGTCTTCAAAGACGACGCGCAATCTTGTGTTGATGAGAGAAGACACTAAGAGAAGGTTGAACCCAACCTCATGTACATACAGCACGCCATGGAACACTCCCACTTGAATGCCACGCGGGGTCTCCAACCATGTCTCCACAATCCCAATCCCATCAGCATACACTAGCCGATCATCACCTAAAATAATCAGATGGGGAGGAATGGAGACCAGTTGCGTAAACCACTCCTTGTAGTGTGTAAGGATCTTCGTACACCCGAAATCCTTGTACCACCCCAGATACGCCTTTTCCTTCTCTGACATGTCAGACTTTGCCATGAAGAGGCTGTCGCGCACCTCTTTGGCCCATTCATGTTACCAAAATGGCGCACGACGGTCTCATTGTACTGTTGCTAGTGGTGATGTTGCTACTGACGTTGTTGTGAGTGCTGCTCTTATTGTTGTGGAGATTGCGGCTTTTGGTACTCTTGTTGGTGCTTCTTCCATCCCTCTTGAACTTGAAACACCCTCTCTTGTAGTGCTTGTCTTTGTGGCAATAGTGGCACTTTCCCTTCTTCTTCCCTCTCTGCTACCCGGACTGCTACTACTGCTAGTTGCGTGAGCCCATGGCCATGAAAGCTGCTTCACTTTTGCTCTTGCAGCCATTGCGCTTTGCTGTATTGGGACGCAGTTATACCTGCACCAAGTGTGTGTAGATGAAGTCCAGGTCGAGAGTCGGCAGGCACTCTAACGTCTCTCGTACCGTGTCATAGCTTGTTGGGAGTCCCCTTAGCAATAGAAGGACAAAGCGGGTGTCTTCCACAGGGTTGCCGGCTGCTTTTAGCTGCTTCCAAAAGGGAAGTTGGCGCATCCGTCTAACCTCTCCAAGGGCTTGGCTGCTCTTACCATGCATGCTGATGACATTTTGAGCTTTGGTGATGCTCACCACTGCGTTTGAGTGGTGGGTAGGGATCTTCCAAAATGGGAAGTTGTCGCATCCTTCTAACCTCTCTAAGGGCTTGGCTGCTCTTACCATGCCTGCTGATGCCATTTTGAGCTTTGGTGATGCTCACCGCTACGTTTGAGTGGTGCCGCTACCCCTGCTTTTGCTGCTACTTTTGCCAGAAATCTGTCTAAACACAGATGGACAGTACAAGCCAACTGACTAAGAATTTTGAAAAAATGAGCACACCACTGGAAAATTCAGCTCAAAACCTTTCCGATTGACCCATAAAACTGGGTCATCAACAGGGGATTTCCAGAGATATGCCCTTTTGAAAACAGGGTATGATTCTGCTTGTACTCCAGCTCACATCAGCCAGCTTGTAAACAGCATTTCTCCCAAACGTACCAATGGAATGCAAATATTTATGCACTAATATAAAGCCTAGGAAAAATACTTCAATTTGTATGTGCTACGTTTTAAACTTGACAAAGAAACAAGAGTGTTATGGTCATCTCAAGGCGGCAAGAGAAGAGTGTAGCCTTGGCCAACCTCGTTTTGAGCATAACTCTCAATCAGACTGTTGGCTCGTCTCTTGAACTTGAAGATTCCGTGGTCGATCGTCAAATTTGGTTAAGGTTTCACCCCAACCCGTCACTCTCAAACTGACGGCTTGTACAAGTTGAAAGTGGCAGAACTTGGCTTTCATACCAAGTGTTGCAATTGGAGGAGAGATGGAGCCTTGGAGCAGCGAGCATGTGGGACTGGAAGGGCATTACTTGTACTGAATAATGGTTGTTAAATCACTCAAAATGATGGAGGACATATAGATCTAGAGCGTGGGCAAGTCACTGCTCTCACAAACCACACCACTTTACCATGGTGGCTAAGGCTCACACGCTAGAGTCCATAATCTCACACAAGAGGGGAAATAAGCCTAGCAATCAAGCTCACCACTCACACACAACCTAGAGAGCTAGAAAATGCTCTCATGGCACACTCCTAGTGGTCACATGACCCGCAATCCTCTGGAGAATCGCCATATGTCCCTGGCTAGCACACAAGGATATCATCTCACGTAAAATATTAGGAGAGGTACCTTTTTCAAAGTCAGACACTATGAGAAGGCAACCCAAGAATCTAAGACCTTTTTGGATACTCTCCCATCAGGTCTTCACCCTCGACATCTTGCCTTTTTCTTTTCTCAGGCTAAGGCATGCAGTCATCGCCCATGGTCACCCAGATATCGGCAGTCGATGACCCCGAAAATGTTGAAAACTCATATCTCCCAATCCGACCGTTGAATCGGCCTCAAACTTGGATGATAGACATTTTGCCACCTGATCTTACCAATGGTGAAGTTAAATTGACAATCTGAGCAGGCATCCGGTTGTTTCCTGGAACGTGCTCCTGTGGACTCCTGAAACTGAGCCAGATGGCTCCTTTTCCCACAAGAGCGCCGTCAGCAGCCTCATGTACCCTATGGTTGCAACCAGGCCGAACCTCGCATATGCTCTTAGTGGTGTGAGCCAGCACATGGCTAGTTACGGACCTGAGCACCAGAAGGCAGTGAAACGGATCTTCTGCTACCTTGCTGGAACCATCAACATTGGTATCACCTACAACCAGAATGACAACAAAATAGTTGGCTATAAAGATGTAGATAGGGCTTCAAACCCTAAGGACCACAAGTCCAACTCTCGACATGTGTTCCTCGTGAATGGTGGGGCCATCAGTAGGTGCAGCAAGAGGCAGGTGGTCGTGGCCACCTCAAGCACGAAAGCGGGGTATGTCTCTCCCAGCTTTGCAGCTACGAAAGCAGTTTGGCTTTAGCATCATATGGTAGAGTTGAGTGGGAGTGCAGCAGTTCCACTCCCTATGCGTGTCGAGAACCAGAGCGTTATCGCACTTGCCAAGAATCATGAGCACCATGCACGCACCAAGCACATTGACATCGTATATCATTTTATCTAGAACATGGTGCAGGAGAGTGCTGTCAAGCAAGAGTTTACTCCAACGAGCAAGCAGGTTGCTGATTTTTATACCAAGCCAATGAGTCATGAAAAGCAACCGTTCTACATGAAGGCATTTGGATTCAGCCCACTTTGACTACGGCAAAAGTGGGAGATTGTTGGGAAAGGAGCCATCCGACTAAACTCAGGTTCACAGGAGCAAGTTCCAGGAAACTACCAGATGCGTGCTTCGATCGTCAATCCCATTTCAACATTTCCAAGATCAAGTAGCAAAATGTCTACGGTCCAAGTTTTAGGCCGATTCAACGGTCAGATTGAAATATATGAATTTTCAAAGTTTTCGGGTTCATCGATCGTCGATATCTGGGTGACCATGGGTAATGACCCCATGCCTTAGCCTAAGAAAAGAAAAAGGCAAGAGGTCCAGGGTCAAGAAATAATGGGAGAAATATCCAAAACGATTCTAGATTCTTGGGTTGCCTTGTCACGGTATGCTGACTAGGGAAAAGGTACCTTTCCTTTCTTTTAGGTGAGGTGAGATCCTTTTGTGCCAGCCATGGATACATGGCGATTCTCCATGGGATTATGGGTTATGTGACCACTAGGAGTGTGCCATGAGAGCATTTTCTAGCTCTCTAGGTCGTGTGTGAGTGGTCAGCCTAATTGCTATGCTGATTTTCTCTCTTGAGTAAGATTATGGACTCTAGTGTGTGAGTCTTAGTGTCCATGGCTAAGTGGTATGGCTTGTGAGAGGGCTGACTTGCTCAAGCTCTAGCTCTATAGGTACTCCATCATTTTGAGTGATTTAACAACCATTCTTCAGTACAAGTGATGCCCTTCCAGTCCCACATGCTCACTACTTTAAGGCTTCCTCTCTCCTCTAGTTCTAACAGTTGCATGGTGCTGTAGTTGGTGTAGCCCGTGTGTTCTGTAACTTGGAAAGTTCGCCACCTCCAAAGCCGCCCTTTCATGACATCAGGTCTTTTGATTATGATTGGCTTGCTCGTGCCCGTGCTTGAGCTCGTGCGCGTGAGACCTCTCTTACGCATGTGCCTACACGTACTCGTGCACCTGCTATAGCTGTTGGTGAAGCATAGGTTCTTGCTTCTGTTACTGCTCCAGTTCCTACTTCCGCTCGATCAGATGCACCAGCTGCTCCTGGTGCATTCGCTCTTGCTGCCGCTCCCGCTGCCACTTCCGGTGCCGCTCCCGCTGCCGTTCTCATTGCTGCTCTTGCTCTTGTTGTTCCTCCCTCTCTCGTTGCCGCTCCCACTCTCGCTACCGCTCCCGCTCTGGCTGCCGCTGCTTGTCCCACTGCTGTTCCCGGTGTCGGTCTCGCGGGTACTCCCGCTACCTCTGCCAATCCAGCTGTCAGTCCCGTTGCTGGTCCCGCTGCCAGTCTTGTTGCCGGTCCCGCTGCCAGTCACGCTGCTCGTGCGCCTGCACCTGCTCTTTTGCTTGCTCTTTCCCGTACTCGTGCGCATGCGCTGCGCCTGCTCCTGCTTGTGCTCCTCTGCATGTTCATCTTCTAGCGCTTGTGCCTACGTCTATTCTTTCCCCTGCTCCTATATGTCCCCTCCAACTTCTTCTCATGTTTCTTGTGGTGCAGCTCCTGGTGTTCCAGTGGTTCTGGTGCTTGGGCTACCTGTAAAGGTAAATGTCACAAAGAAGCAACAACCATGTGCAAGCAGCGGTGAACAGAGGAAGAAATTAAACGTCACTGTACGTGTGGAAAACAACTACAAACGCATTAATGATGAGCAACAACGGCACCAGAGGCAGCAACTACAACAATGATAGTGTAAGAACGATGTGAAGAGGTGGCCAGGAGCCGTCTGCAGCAATAACTGAGGCCGGTAACTGCCAGCAAGCGGCAGGGAGCGTCTACTTGATAGTCGCAATGGAGGGAACCGTCGTGCGGATGGCCACTCTTGCTCTTGCTCGTGCTCGCGCTCCCACTCCCGCTCCCACTCCCACTCTTGCTCCCGCTCCTGCTCCCGCTCCTGCTCCTGCTCCTGCTCTCGCTCACGCTCCTGCTCCCGCTCCCGCTCTTGCTCTCGCCCCCACTCCCGCACCCGCTCTCGCTCCCGATCCTGCTCCCGCTCCCGCTCCCGCTCCAGCTCCCGCTCCCACTCCCCCTCCCACTCCCGCTCCCGTTCTCGCTGCCACTCCCACTCCCGCTCCCGCTCCCGCTCCCGCTCTCGCTCCTTCTCCCGCTCTCGCTGCCGGTCCCGCTGTCTCTGCCTTTGCACCTCTCGCTGCCGCTGCCGGTCCCCCTCCCGCTCCCGCTCCCGGTCCCGCTCCCACTCCCACTCCCGCTCCCGCTGAGAAACGGACGGTGAAACTATGAAGGCTGCTAAAATGGCGGCGTAGACAGCGGGCGTACCTCTAGTCTGCCGAATCAAGTGGAGGCAGGCAGCAAACCCCCGCGTAGGTCGGACATACAACTGGCGACTCGAGCGATTTCGTGATATGGGGAGCAATGTACAGGAGATCTCAGTCCTACAAGGCGTTTTGAGTACCCAACATGTTTCAATCAGAAGACATGCTATCCTTAAATGGTATATGGTAGGCCAGGACCTCATGTACCTTGGTCGGATGAGGAGTCTGGTCTGTGAGGAAAAGTCCGATCTCTGTGTTCATTCACCTTGATGTAATCAATCAATGTAGATATTCTCTTTGAAATTTTGTCCCCCCTCTATCGCCATCTCCCAGACCCCTCCCCTCTCTCTCTCTCTCTCTCTCTTCCTCTCTCTCGCTCAATCTCTCTCTCCTCTCCTCTATCAGATCTAAGGAACACTTCCCTCTCTCTCCATCCCCTCTCTCTCTCTCTCTCCTCTCCTCTCCTCTATCTCTCCCTCTGTCCCCCTCTCTCTCTCTCTCTCCATCACTCTCTCTCCCATTCACTTTGTCTATCTCTATCACCCCTCTCCTCTTTCTCTCCCTCTCTCTCTATCTCTTTCTCTCTCCCTCACTCTCTCCCGCTCCCTCTCTCTCTCCCTCTTTCTCTCTTTCCCTCTCTCTCTCTCTCCTTCTCTCTCTATCTCTATCTCTCCCTCTCTCTCTCACTCCCTCACTCTCTCTTCCTCACTCACCGTCCCTCTCTGATGACCCCAATTTTGCCGCACCCTTGATTCTCTCCGCGCGATTGCTATTCCGCGCTATCCGCTGAATATGCATTTCTCACAATCACTATTGCTCTGACTAAGCTAATAGCGGAGTACCAATATCAGCTCTGGGCTACCGACTCTTCCGCGGACCGCCGGCCTGGACTTCTACGCACAAACCTCACTGATGAGTGACACTCCGCGGTTCACTTCTTGCCAAACACGAGCCCGCCACCTTGTGGCTTCTACCTCCTCTCCGTGGAATCCTCGTTCCGTGGACGTGTACAAGAACGGATACCGCCGGTAGCTCACTTCATCCGGGCTTTTGGCTCTTCACACAAACAATCCCACAGCTCGCAGACACGAATCCAAGAGCTTTGGAAGGCACTAGGGCAGTGGGGTGGTGAACGCAAAGGAGAGCGGGTCAAAGTCTTTGATAAGCTTTTGTGAGTACATGAGTGCGAAGTATTGCTCAAGGAAGCAAGCAAGACTGAGCTGCCTCCGTGCTAGTGCCATCTAGGTCTTATCTACTTAGGACTCCGCATGGTGTGACTACACACCGTTGGTTTCTTTCCTCTCAAAGAATCTTCCTTTCTTCTACTTGGACTCCACGTAGTGCGGCTATGCCCCGCGGGTCTCTTCCTCAAAGACACAGTATATCTTCTACTCATCATCTTCTTCATCCGCGGCTCGTGCACGTGGTCTTCGTGTTCTTCCTTAAATCTTCGTCTTCCGCGGTACATCCCCAGAGATTCCTCTGTGATTGACGCAGGATCACTAATGCTGGTTGGGTGTTTTCCCCCTTGATTGCTGGGTCCCTCGTTTATTTGTCCGTGTCCTGTCAGTGATTGTGGATCTTGCTGTGACTCGTCTTTGTACTCCTTATACCGCAGATGTCCTCCACCGCTTCCCGCCTTTCCCGCCTTCTGCCACAAGCGCTTGAGATAGCCGTAGGGAAGCCATCGCAGGTGACAATGTCAACTTGCGGCAGCTTCCCATAGCTACTTCGTTCTCTGTGCCCCTGGGTGTCACTCCGCACATGGCCACGGTCTAGAGTAAACGGCGCCGACAGGCAAACCGCCAACCGCCCTTGGTATTTTAACCAAGGTAGAGATCACCCACGGAGTGGTGTTTCCATACTGAAAGGTTCACTTAGCTTGTCCCAACCGTGGCCGGAGAGTGTTCCAAATTCTCACCCAACTGGCAATGGTACACACCAAAGTGTGCACTTGCACTTGTTCTTTACACTCTTTCTTGGTGGCCAACAAGGGATTAGTTTTCTCCCAAGTCTCAAGAGTAAGAGATGATGATACAATCACATGCAAATGACAGGCCTTATATAGTCTCTGGTCAGTGCTCCCAGTGGCTCCTTGGAGGGACCTCCCCCCAAGGCTACCCTAGACAATGTCACCAGTTTTGATGACATGGCACCCTCTGTGACCGCCAAGTGGCGCTTGATCCACCTTGGACCTTAGAGGCTTCTAGGAAGCTNACCCAACTGGCAATGCTACACACCAAAGTGTGCACTTGCACTTGTTCTTTACACTCTTTCTTGGTGGCCAACAAGGGATTAGTTTTCTCCCAAGTCTCAAGAGTAAGAGATGATGATACAATCACATGCAAATGACAGGCCTTATATAGTCTCTAGTCAGTGCTCCCAGTGGCTCCTTGGAGGGACCTCCCCCCAAGGCTACCCTAGACAATGTCACCAGTTTTGATGACATGGCACCCTCTGTGACCGCCAAGTGGCGCTTGATCCACCTTGGACCTTAGAGGCTTCTAGGAAGCTTCCTTGGCCCTTTATAGTCACAAAGAAAGTTTGGTCCTGGGAGGATTCGACCCCGGACCTCTCGCTTGCGAGACGGCACCTTCACCCACTAGGCTATAGGAAGTTGTCCTAAGGAGCATGCACCAGGTACACTACCAAGAGTAGACCAAGGGGACTTACTCCACAAAGATGAGTAGTGCATGCCTTGTCTCTCTTAGCCTCTCTTGCATGTCGCTGGGGGACTTGCGCTACAAGCGTAGTGCATACCCAGTCTAAATCTTCCGCTGATTGGACCAGGGGTATAGACAGAACATAACAAAATCTCCCTTGTACCTGCGTCCATCTGCAGCTAGATTCCTGCTGTGGCCATGGGCCCAGCGATGTCGGCCACGTGTGAAGTGGGCCGCCCGTTCAGCCCTCGTCTGCTGCGCTCACCATCCCGATGCCCCGTGCCCCTGCCATGTGCGGGTCACTGTAAAGCGGCTTCGTCAGGAAGTCCGCGAGCATCTGCTTGGTCGCGATGTACTGCACATCCACCACTCCCTTGGCGACAAGGTCGCGCGTGTAGTGATAGCGGATGTTGATGTGTTTGGCTCGCCTGAAGAGAGTGTCCTTGAACGCGATGTCCATCGCGCTCTGGTTGTCGACGTGGACGACCGTGGCCTCCTTTTGTGGTGCGTGCATCTCAGCAAGCAAGCTGCGTAGCCACTGCGTCTCTTTGCACACCTCAGACAGCGCCACGTACTCAGCTTCTGTGGTTGAGATGGAGATACAGTCTTGCTTGCGACTGGCCCACGACACAGCGCCACCGTTCACAAGGCACACAAAGCCCGAGGTGGACTTCCTATCATCCACGTTGCCTCCAAAATCTGCGTCGGTGTAAAGTTGAGGCGCAAAGGGTCTGTTCCTTGAAGGCCGCCGTACTGCAGCCCCATGTGCCGTGTCTTGTTGAGAGAGCGCAAAATGCGCTTCACGGCCTGCTAGTGGAGTGGCCCAGGGCTGGCCACGAACCGACTGACTAGCCCCACACCAAAGGAGATGTCCAGAGCGTGCCAACCATGGCATACATAATGCTACCCACCGCAGACTGGTATGGCACATCCTGGATTTCACGGCACTCGGCTTCCGTGCTGGGAGAGTGGGCGGAGGTGAGATTGCATTTCGTGGGGAGAGGAGTGCTGAGGGGTGTTGCGTCTTCCATGCCATAGCGCCGAAGCACCTCTGAGATGTACTTCGTCTGGTTCAGCTCGATGGTGCCTGCAGCTCGGTTGCGATGTATAGCAATGCCCAAGTAGTACTCGAGCTCGCCCATGTCCTTCATCTAAAACCGCCCATGCAGCTTCTCCTTGAGGGCCTCGAGGGCCTTCATGGAGGTGGAGGCCAGAATCAGGTCATCCACGTACAGCGCTACCAGCAACAGCCCCTGGTCATCCGCATGCACATACATGCTGGGGTCGTTGTGGCATGGCAAGAAGTCTAGGCCATCCATGAATCTATCCAACTCCCTGTACCAGATCCTTGGGGCCTGTTTCAGCCCGTAGAGCGCCTTGATGAGGCGACACACCTGCCCGGGTTCTGCCTTGACACCCTCGGACACCTCCATTAGTATCTCCTTGTCAAGCTTCCCGTAGAGGAAGGCGCTCTTGACGTCCATCTGGTGGATTTCCATGTTGCGCGCTGCAGCCACAGCCAGCAAGGTGCGGATGGATGGGAAAGACGCGATAGGAGAGTAGGTCTCGTCGTACTCAGACCCTGCTCTCTGCGAGAACCCCTTCGCAACGATCCTTGCCTTGTACTTGTCGATGTTGTTGTCTTGCTTGCATTTGATGCGTAAGACCCACTTCACGCCCACCATGTGTGCGTTTGGTGGTCTTTCCACCAGCTCCCACGTTCCTTTCTCTTTGATGGAGGCGAGCTCGCTCTCCATCGCCTCCGTCCACTTAGCGGCGTCCGGCCGCGAGAGAGCCTCAGCGATGGTAGCTGGCTCTCCCTGCGCAAGGCACGACTAGCTCAGGCCAGTGCACTCGGCCTTCCCTCCGTTGTAATGCTTCGCAGGCTTTGCTTGGCGCTCACTGCGCCGCAGTGGTGCTGGTGCTGGCTGCTTGTGCTGCTGCTGCTGCTGTGCTTCCCCAGGAGGGGTCGCTGGGAGGGAAGAGCCACTGGCCTCCGAGGAGGCCTTGGATGTCTCCAACGCGGTGTCAGATGTCAACTCCACTTCAGCCTGTGCGGACACTCTCCCTGAATTGGCAGCCTTGCTGTCTACGGCCACTGGCGTCCTACGCCAGTTAGGCGGGGGTGAGTCACCCGCCTCCAGCAACACGATCCACTCTCCCAATTTTGGAGAGTTCTCTGGGTCCAGCAGTTCTTCCTTGCCATGTGGCTCTTCCTGTAAGGTCACATCTCTTGAGGTGATGACTCTCCCTGCTGCCTGGTCCCACAGCCTGTACGCCTTGTGCACGGCCTCGTAGCCGATCATCACGCACTTGCGCGCACGTGCATCCAACTTCCCCGCTCCTTGCCCGTCCTGGACTTTGGCCCAAGCCGTGCAGCGGAATGCCTTTAGGTGAGAGGCATCCGGCTTCTTTCCCGACCACGCCTTCTGCGACGTCATGCGTTCTGCACTTTGCTCCTTTTCTGTCCCCTTGTTGCGCAATGCTGCAGCAGGCATGAGGTTGATGAGGTAGCATGCAGTACGCGCTGCTTCCGCCCAGAAGCGAGGACGGAGCTTTGAGTCAAACAGCATGGTTCGCGTCATGGCCAGACTGGTCTGGTTCATGCGCTCGTCTGCGGTGTGTAGGGGGTAGTAGGTTGGTGGACAATGCCGTGTGCCCGAAGCCACGGCTTGCACCCCTCGTACTCTCCGCTGTTGTCGCTCCGCAGGGCCTTGACAATCCGCCCAGTTTGTCGCTCCACCATGGCGACAAACTCTTGCAGGCGCTCCAGCACCTCTCCCTTGGTTTTGAGGAAGTACACCCACACCTTCCGAGAGTAATCATCGATGAAGGTGAGGAGGTACTTGGAGCCGCCGTTGGACGTGGTGCGCATGGGGCCACACACGTCGCTATGGACGATGTCGGGTATGCCCTCTGCTCTGCAACAATTTTTGGAGAAGCGTTTTCGCTTTGTCTTGCCTTGCAAGCAAGCCTCACACCCAGTGTTGCATCCACCCTTCAGCTCACACCCCTCCAGCCCGCGTACAAGCTTCTACTCCTGCATGACCTGCAGGGTGCTGTCGGCCACGTGCCCAAGGCGTCTGTGCCACTGCTTCGCAGTTGCTGCTCCCGCGTCCTTAGCCGCCACAGCAGGCGGCATGGATGGTGTCTTGGCGTTCGGCGATGGTGCAGCTTCCGCTCCTGCATCTGCCGCCCCAGCGTGCCCTTCTGCGCTCTTCGTCTGCAGAACGTAGAGCACATCCGTTCGTGGCACCTTGGCGACAAGGTCTGACGCAGCGTAGGTAATCATCACATCCTCGTTCTTGAGGATGACGGCTTCCTTCTCTGTGAACACCACTGTCATCGCTTGATCCGTAATCCGCGAGACAGAGAGGAGGTTCGCGGCAAAAGCTGGCATGTAGACGACGTTCTGTAGCCGCAACTCCTTGTCGGCTCCGTTGAGCCGCGTGTGCACGACCTTCTCTCCCTCACCAGCCGCGTACTTGATGCCGCCGTTGGCGCACCGGAACTTGGCCGTCGATGGTGTGAGGGACGAGAAGCCACATGCCTCGCGAGATGTGTGGTAGTCCGTGCCACTGTCGAGCCCAAAGGCTCCCGGCCGCAGCAGCGCAGAGCCCTTGGGAGGGGCCTTGCTCTCGGCCACCATGCTCGTGGACATCGAGTCCACCTTCTTACTCACGTTGCTGCTCCCAACACCGCCTCCTTCCTTCTTTGGTGCATGACACTCCCGCGCCCAATGCCTGACCTTGCCACAATTGTGGCACTTGCCCTTCTTCTTGCCGCTCTTCCTGCTGCCACTACCGCCGCTGCTTTCTGCTGCTCCTTGGTTGTGGCACGGAGCAAGATGTGCGCAGTTTGCGAAATCCGCCAATCTTGTGTCTCGACGGGTCCCTTTTTTCCTCTTTTCTCCGCGGCAGCTTACCTGGTCTTCTTCTTTTTCTCCTTCTATAGTGCTGGAAGCCCCTTGGCCCGCCTTGCGTCTTGTTCAGCTTTCATTGCCAACAGGCACCGCTGGTTCTCCTCGCCATAGGCGGGTGGCTCTCTCTCCCAACTGACCGGGCCTGGGAAGAGCCGTAGGATGCCCACCGCACGTAGCTCTCCTTTGTCCCACTGGCTGCGTAGCCCCACTTTTGGTGGTACCGCGTGCCGCCGCCCTCGTGCTCAGCGAGCCTCACTAGTCTCCGCCTCTGGCCTTTGTCCTGCCGTTGCCTCTGGGAGCCGTAACAGGCCCTGACCCTCTGTGATGGGCTGTTCTTCGTCAGGTCTTGGTGACTCACTGAGTTTTGAGGCTGTCATTCCCGCAGTCGTCTTTCTTTCCGCGGGGGCCGCAGTGCTTTCCACAGTCCCTTTCTCTTGGTGCACTGCTATGCCGGCACCCCCGAGAAGGGGTTGCAAGTGGGCTGGGACCAAACAAGCAGGCATTGGAACATCGCAAAACACCGCCATAAGCAGCTCCATGGCTTGGACGTCATCCCGCTCGACATGCACGAGTCGCGCTGGATCGATGCTCTGCTGGGTATCTTGGGTGGGGTGGTGCTGCTTGGCGTGCTTGGCAGCGAGTGCGCCGGTGGTGCTATCTTCGACAGTCTGCTTCTCTTGTCCACGTTGACGAGATGTCGGTGTGGTATCCGCGGAAGGGGCTTGCTTTTCTGATTGCTTCGGAGGGGTTGCTGCGGCTCTGATCGAGACTGCCTAATGTGAGTCAGCTTGTCTGTTGGCGGTTGTGGATGCCGTTGCTCTCTTGGCTATATCCTGAAGTTTGGCTCATTTGTCCCCCAAAGCCGCGGACAAGACAAGCCGGGGAGCATCCATTAATGCTGTTCTTCTAGCTGCAGCTGCTCTTACATGCGCACGTACGTCTTGTGCCCGCCTTCCACTTCCCTTTTGCACCATTTCCTGTTGTTCTATGGCCCTTTCCTTTGTCTATTACTCAGTTGCTGTCCCTGCTGTCTCCTTTGCGGTTCTTTCCATCTCCTTCATGTTTCCTACCGTTGCCTCTCCTGCTGCTCCGACCTCCGCCATCTCTGTCTCAAACTCTAGGACCAACTCAGTTGCGACTGCCTCCGCTTCCTACTTCTCTTCTTTTGCCCTCTACCGCGAGACGGCCTGCACCTTGTCCCTTGTCTACGCGGGCTCAGGAGAGTCGCGGAGGTATTCCTGAGCTTCTTCCATTTCCACGAGGACGTGGTTCTTCTCTTCTCGACACACCTTAGCAGCTTCCCGGGTCCAGTGATGTGCCGCCTCCTCCGTTAGCTTGGTCCCCACTTTTCTCAGTGTCTTTTATAGTCCTTGTACCAGCCCGGATACTATCTTATGTCCTGGGGTTCCATCCAAGGTGAGTTGCCAACATTCGTTGATGGCGACAAACCAGCTCTCGTATTGCGACTCCGCCACGGTGAAGCTTGCAAGTTTTGTCGCGGTATACTGAGCCCCCCATCTGGTGGTGACCAACCTAATCATGTATCCCCACCTCCACACCTTTGTCGCAATCTTCCTGTCTGGTGCCTCCATTGTTCCCGCAGGCATTTGGTGGGCGTGGTAGAGGGAAAGTGCTCGGGCGCGTTCTTGAAGCAGGTGTACGTAGCGTCGGATAGGATCGGCGTTCTGGTCGTTGCGAACCAGGAACCACCAGTCACGGGCGGAGTTTACCGTGCAGTCTGGTTGGTCTGTGTCAAGAAATATTGCCACAGCTGCCATTCCATGGTCCAGCCAGAGGTAGAGAACATTAGGGAGCACCGAGATGAGACGTTCTACAACCGTTGTTTCCAGCAATTGATCTTGTCACCCGCACTGGTTCAGAGCCAATGCTGTCTTGGCCGCGCCTTTCAGTGCAATCTACCATGCCTTGTTGTAGAAAGAGTCCCCCATTGCCACGCAGACCGCCTGAGGGAGCTCATTCTACGGGTGCATAATGACACTCCTGACCACATCCAGCAGCTGATTCGCTCTATGTTGCTCTCCACTGTCACCAGAGCTTTCTTCTAGGTAGGTCCGCGCGCCTTCCATGATTGTTCCTACGCTGAGTATGGGACGTGGTGTACCGTGTGCCGGATTGCCTTATGAGGCTCGTGGGGAGGAGGAGTGTGCTATTGGCGCGGAGGGACCAGGCGGCGGTGGCGCACCCGCGGATGCGGTCAGTGCTCGGGGTGCAAGAAGGCCCAGTGCTGGAGGTGCCCCTGGTGATGCTGTTGGGGCTACTACTGTGGCTGGTGCAGAGGAGCCCACTACAAGAGATGCTCCGATTGAGGTTGTTGGTGTGGAAGGGTCTAAGGTTGGAGTTGCTCCAGGTGAGGCTGCCGCTGCTGTTGTCGAGGGTACAGAGGGACCCCGGGCAGCCATGGGAGTCCCAGGCAACATGGAAAGGACTCGAGGAGCTGGAGATGTTTCAATTAGCGCGGAAGGGCCCTATGGAACCGGAGATGCCCCTAGTGACGCAAGATGGCCCAAGGTCGGAGGTTCTCCAGGTGAAGCAGCTGCTGCTGCTGTTGCCATGGGCGAAGAAGGGCCCCGGGGTGCCTGAGATGACCCAGGTGAGGCTGCCGTTGTAGGTGGTCCGGAGTGTCTCATTCCAGCCGTGGCTTGGTTTGTTCTCTGTCGTCGAATGTATCGCTTTGAAGTGCCACAAGCCCCCCTGTTTGCATGTGCGGACTCCGCGTAGGAAGGACGAGCCATAGCAAAGGCTGTTCTACTGTTGGTGCCCAAACTTCGTGTGACGCGGCGAGTGAGCTGAGTGCCAGAGGTGAGTGGCGTGAGGACCATGGAAGGTAGAACAGAAGTAAAAAGTGGATTGAACGATCAAACTCCGGAGACTAAAATGAGGCTCACAATGCCAGCGCCGAGCAAGACATTTGCTTACTGTGGCGCGAGCCAGGCGGCCGCCAGGAGCATATCGTACGTGCGCACATCGCACACCTGAACGGTATGCGGTGCATGCACAGTGGCGACTTGGATAGGGAGGGCCGCGATCAGGCCGATGGGAGCATCAATGGCTTTGGTGGAGATGGAGAAGCGGAGTCGGCTGGGTTCAAGGAGATTGTCGATACGTAATGTACGTACAATTTCAAGCGCTATGGTGGTGTGTGTGGCTCCGGTGTCCACGATGGCCACAAACTTGTGGCCACATATCCAGACGTAACACAATGCAACGTGGACGTCGACGGGTGATGGTGGACCCGGGATCAGCGGAACAGGGGTGCAGGTACATGGTGCGCGGCTAGAATCTTCCCAGATACGGGAGTGTGCCTTAAGGATGGCCTGTGCAACCATGCAAACACCCGTTTTGCGGTGAACGGTGCACGAGAGATGAATGCTAACGGGGGAGAGAGAGAGGTCGGAGGAGGAGAAGAGAGTTTGGAGACGTTTTACAGAAGTAGGAGAATGAAGGAGGAAGTCGACCAATGACAGAGGGTGGCGCATGTCGAGGACAGGGGAGGGAGTGGGGTCCAGTCTCAGGGGAGATGTAACGGCGGGCACACCGGGAGCTGTCGGACGCGATTGCAACAGAGAGCGAGGTGGCAGATGTGGTGCGATCTCTTCAATCGTCTAGCCACGGATTGTATGGTTAAAGCGGCGAGCCAGCTGATGGCCCATATTAGGTAGGGCCGGGAGATGTCCACGGGGCCCAAGCATTCAGCAGGTTCTACCTCGGACAGGAGTTGGAGGGCAGCCGTGGATTCCGCGTCGGTGAACTCTCGTGCTACCCCTTCCCACTTGGGTTCGGTGTTCACTAGAGGAACGGCCACAAGAGGCAAATCCGCGAGTTTGTCATGCTGGTTCGTGGGATGTGGCCAATTTGCGCAAGGGAGGCGGCTGAGTGCATCGGCATTGTGATTAGCAAGCATGGATTGGTATTTTATCTTCATGTTGTAGCCCTGCAGGAGGAGCGCCCATTTTGCCAATATGCCCTCATGATTCTGGGTCGTGAGGAGCCATTGTAGCGCTTGATGGTTGGTGAGGACTGTGAAAGGCTTACCGTTTTTTTTGTTGTGGTGGAACTTCTGGAGTGCCCACAACACGGCCAGGCATTCGCCTTTCATTGGTGGGTAGTTCCGCTCACCGTCAGTGAGGGCTCGACTGCCGTACGCTATTACCCGTTAGATCGGTTCCTAAAAGGACTGCGGCAGGACTGCACCCACGCTGTCCCGCGACGAGTCGATAGTGATGGAGAAGGGTAGGCTGAAATGAGGGAAATAAAGCATGGGGGCGATGACCAATCGATGTTTGATTTTTGTCCACGTAGTGGCACACTCCAGTGTCCACTCAAATGGGATGTCTTGATGGGTGAGCTACTGGAGTGGGCGGATAATGCGGGCGTGGTCGAGGACGAACTTGCGATAGAAAGAGACAAATCCCAGGAAGATTTTGACTTGGCCTGCCATGGTGGGTCGGCGCCATTCTTGTACTGCCGCGATTTTCGCGAGATCCGTCTTAATGCCATCGGCGCTCATGATGAATCTTAGGAATTCCATCTTCGTGGCGCCGTTGGAGTACTCGGCAGCTTTGAGTTTGAGATCAGCACCACGTAGGGCAGAGAAAATGGCAGCGAGGGAGGAGAACACATCCGCAAAGCTGTGGGCCGCAACCATGATGTCGTCAATGTAACAGCTCACATTAGGAATGCCACGGAGGGTGGAGTCCATGACGCGTTAGAATGTGGCACTGGCATTGCGAAGGCCAAAGGGCATGCGAGTGAAAGTGTAGAGTCCTTTGGGGGTAATGACGGGTGTTTTAGTGACGGAGTCGGAGTGCATAAGAACGGCGTGGAAGGCTGCCTTGACATACAGCTTCGCAAACCATTTGTGTCCCTGCTGGCGCTATTGAATGTCAACAATCAGCGGCATGGGGTACGCATCTTCCTCTCTGACGCGGTTGAGGTCGCGAAAGTCAACATGGAAACGTTTGGACCCGTCCGGTTTGCCGACGATGACCAAGTTGGCTCGCCAAGGGCTGATGATGGGTACAATGACTCCTAGTGATTTTAACTCCGCTAATCCCTCATTGATAATATGCTCCTGATAAGGGAGGGTCCGGCGGACCTTCTACTTGATCGCGAGAGCTGCTCCGGTGTTGATGACGTCGAATGCATTGACACCCCTAAGGTCTGTCGCGGAGCTAGCAAAGATATCGGCGAACGAGTCCAACAGGTCCCGGAAATCATGCTTTTGAGCTAATGAGAGGCGAGGGTGCAGGATATGGTCCCACTGCATGGGCGGAGGTGGCAACTAGTTACAGATGGGGTAGAACTCCTCGTCATCATCTAGGGGAAGACCCTGGCCAAATGCCTGTTCATTCTACTACCACATCCCAAGAAGACTTGCTCGTACCCCTGGCCCCGCATACTCCGCTGAGAGTTCACGCCATTCTTCTATGGACACTTAGATTGTGTCAAGGTCGGGCTCCGCTGGGACCAGTCTACGTTGGGCGCGCGTGTCGGAGTCCTCCTGCACCGCTTCTGGGAGGGAGAAGGTCGCACCGCCGACTACTGGCACGATGACACCAACGCCCACGAAAATGAGAGCGTACTCCTTTGTACCAGCGGCGGATGTGAGCTGCCAAGGGAAAACAAGAGGTTACCCTGCCGCGGAAGAAGATAGTCCATGCCTATGGGGACGTCATCAGTCCGGGCTCGTGTAACTTGGACATCCATTGGCTCGTGAAGAGACCCCACCTTCAGGGGTAGTCCTTGCACTTCCCCATCCCCATAGTCCATTCCTCCCGGGGAGTTGCTGAACAGCCGCCGTGTTGGGAGGACTCGGTCTACCCATCTGACAAGACATAAGACGCGGAGGGCCACGGTGGTCTGGGTTGCACTGGTGTCAATTATGGCAAGAAACCTGCGGCCACAAATCCACATCATGCAATAGGTGACCTCGTAGTGGTGGTCGTCGCGGCGGGGTAGTTCTAGTGGCCGTGGTGCCCAGCCCCGTTATGTCTCTTCTCTGGTCAATCCAGGTGGGGTCTCCGTCGCAACCCGTTGGATGTTTTGTGTGCCGTGGGGCGGAATGGTCCATGCCTGAGAGATACCAACACTCTGGAGGCGGTGATTGGCTCTGGCAAATTCCTGCCTGAGCCGCGGAGCCATCTCAGGATGGAGGCGTAGAAAGTCGAAGAAGTTCACAGAGGTAATGGGAGTTGTGAAGAGCCTGTCTACGGGGTCCGTAGAGTGTGGTGCAATGGTGGCGGTAATTTGGGGACATAATGGTTGGTAGCATTGGTTGGGAATGCCAGAGACGCGGGGTCCCTGGCACGGCGCCTTTCCGTAGGTCGCACTGAGCGGGCGGTTACGGCATCCTGAAGCCGGACCTCCGTGGCTTTTGCCTTTCTTCGTAAGTTGCTCTGGAGCAACGCGGCTTCTTGTAGATCCCATCCGCAGAGTTTGAGTCGACGTGCTTGTGTGACGAGTTCCGCCTCTTCAGGCGTGGCTACCACCTCCGTAGTCTTGTCTTCAGCCATAGGCAATCCAAGCTTGACGTTCCGGATGCCTATCAGGGGGTTTGGGGATGGATTTGGCAAGATGCCCTGGCGCGCTCCATGCGGAGCCGCCTAGTCTTGATTGAAAGGAGGCGGAGGTGGTTCCTGTTGCAGCTGCTGCCTCTGGCATTGCTGTTGCTATCTTGGCTACGTCTGGTTGTAGTACTACTGCCACTGCTAGACCATAGGATCCTAGGAAATGAGGTCGGGGCACGGAACTGCCTGTCGCTTACAACTGCAGTCCTCTCCAATGTGCTCCAGGCTCTAGCACATGTAGCAAGCTCTTGGCTTGTGCTGTTGCGGAGGCGGAGCGTGTGAAGGTGAGGGTATATGGGTCTCACTACCCTGGTATTGTCGGGTGGACCGCTATCTGGTGAGGATAGCAGTAGCGTCCCGTACCGCATCTTGGAGGGAATGATAATGGTCGGCAATCATGAGGCTGCTTATTTCATCATGGAGGGCGCGGATGAGGTTCTGCAGCAAAACCCACAACGGGAAGCCTTCTCCTTGCGGACTCTCGGCCACAGAAGCCCAGGTCGGGAACTGGTCCAAGAATCTGCGGGTATCATCATCCTTGTGCATGACCTCCTTCTCAATCTTCCGTAGGGCCTCCTCCTTTGTCAGGTGCTTGAAGCGCTCGATAAGTGCATTGTCAAAGTTCGCGAGAGATGGGAAAGGCGCCCGCGCATTGTACCAGTCAGCTACAGCCCCCTTGAGGTGAAGTTCCATAGTAGCAAGGCAGAGGTCGAGCAGAATTCGGCCGATGCTTGCATAGAGGGTAATCTGTTTGAGCCACACCCAGGGGTCCTACTCTTGGGAACCCTTGAAGGAGCCCAACCGTGGGATGTTGGCGGGTTCATAACGGAACGGTTCTGCGGTTAGCCGTCAACGCAGTCATAGCATGTGGCGACGGAATGGTTGCAAAGAAGACTGCGGATTATGTGATACAGTTGAGCCGCTGGTCCCCCATTGGCAATGTGTGTTTTTTGCAGTGGTATGTGCGAGTGCCCCAGTATCATCAATGGTGGCAGTGACATTGGCACTGGTGCTCCCGCGGACGCTGCTCCAGCCAGCTGCCGGTGGGGTAATTGCTGGGGAACAATCATTCGTGACTGCGGCAGGGCGCCGGTTATGGGTATTGGTGGCATCGCCTCCATCTGCGTCATTTCCATAGGCTACTGGTGCTACATCGTCCATGAGGGCGGAGTGGCGGCAGGAGGCTGAATCATGGTGCTCATCGGCGTCACACTCCCAAGCATCTGCTGCGGATGACTCAGATGTTGAGTCCCTATCGGTTGGGATGTAGTTCCCTGATGAATAATGCCCCCACCCTGATTCCCTGACAGCGTCATCCCTAGAAGAAGCTGAACCGCCACTCCTGCTTGCAGTACGGGCTGCCAAGGTTGCAGGATTGCTAGTCGAGGCGCCGGTGGAAATGGTAGTACTCCCGCTTGTGGCACATTTACGGCTGCCTGGGATGGGTACGCTTGCTGCTGCAGCGGTGTCTGAAGTATGGCGTGTGGGGATGTTCTCGTTTGTGGTCCGCCCATGCTTAACTGGAGAGACATCTACCGTGGCCCACCTTCAGATGCGGGGGACTGCGGTGGCACCCCTGCCTTTTCGACTCCCAAAGTCGGCTAGAGCGGGTGCACCCCATTGCTTGGTGCAACGAGTTCCACCACCATTGTTCCCACAGGGAGGGAAGGTTGATTCGCCAGAGGTTGATTTGCCGGCGGCTGCGCGGATCCCAGCGCTTGTGGGGGCACCGGTGTGCGCGAAAGCTCGCTTCCTAGGCGATGTGCTGGTGGGTCCATTTGCTGCTGCTGTAGTCCACCCATAGGTGATCCCGCCGTCATATCCTCCGGCACCGTCCCTGCCAGGTGCCGCGGTGGGTCCGAATCTAGGGGCATCCGAAGCGCGGAAGCAGATGGTCCTGTCTGCTGCAAGTCCATCATTGCATGCTAGTCGTCCACTGCTGTCTTACCAGCCATTGGCGGCTGCTGCCCGCCACGACGTCCGTAGACCAGTCCGTGATAGGCCTCGAGTTCTCAACTAGCGGATTGTTGCTCCGATGATGCTTGGGGATCGAAAAACCAAGGTGGTGCTGTAACCAGAGCCTTCTGTCCGTCCGACTCGTATTGGGGCTGGCTGGATCCGCGGCTGCCATGGTCGGATATTGTTTCCACCTCCACCCTTTCGCCCAGAGCATCCATGATGCGACGCAAGTGCAGTTGCCCTAGCCAGTCGTTCACCCGTTGGTGTTGAGCCAAGGGATGAGCGCCAAGTGAAGAGCTGACTGGGGTGCAGGAAAGCACAAGCGAGGAATTCCGACCGCATCTGTATGTGGTGGCTTAGCGCGGCAAGAAACACCGCACGGATGACTGCTGCTACCGTCTCCTTCAATCCTGATATACAAACCTTGCTACCGACATCAATAACTGATCTGAACGTTACGTACAGTTCCGCTAAACAAAGAACAATGAACTCTCTACGCTCACCACACCATGACACTCATATCCCCAATGTTGCTGCACCCTTGATTCTCTCCGCGCGATTGCTATTCCGTGCTATCCACGGAATATGAACTTCTCACAATCATTAATGCTCAGACTAATCAAATAGCGGAACACCAATATCAGCTCTGGGCTACCGACACTTCCGTAGACCGCCAGCCTGGACTTCTGCGCACAAACCTCACCGATGAGTGACACTTTGCAATTCAGTTCTTGCCACACGCGAGCCCGCCACCTTGTGGCTTCTAGCTCCTCTTTTCAGAATCCTCGTTCCGCGGATGTGTGCAAGCACGGATACAGTTGGTATCTCACTTCATCCGGGCTTTTGGCTCTTCACACAAACCAATTCAGATATTGCCGACAGGAATCCAAGAGATTTGAAAGGCACCATGGAAGTGGGGCGGTGAATGCAAAGGAGAGCGGGTCAAAGTCTATGATAAGCTTGACGGAGTACATGAGTGCGGAGTATTGCTCAAGGAAGCAAGCAAGACTGAGCTACCTCTCTGCTAGTGCCATCTAGGTCGTATCTACTTGGGACTCTCCATGGTGTGTCTATACACCATCGGTTTCTTCCCTCTCAAACAATCTTTCTTTTGTCTACTTGGACTCCACGCGGTGCGGATACACCCCGCGGGTCTCGTCCTCAACCACAGAGCATATCTACTAATCTTCTTCATCCGCGGCTCGTGCACGCGGTCTTCGTGTTCTTCCTTGAAACTTCATCTTTTGCGGTACGTCCCGATAGGTTCCTCTGTGATTGATGCACGATCTCTGATGCTGGTTGGATGCTTTCCCCCTTGATGGCTCGGTCCCTCCACTTATTTGTTTGTGTCCTGTCAGTGATCGCGGATCTTGCTGCGGCTTGTCTTTGTTCTCTTTATACTGCGCACTTCCTCCACCGCTTCCCGCCTTTCCCGCCTTCCGCCACAAGCGCTTGAGATAGCCGTAGGGAAGCCGTCACATGTGACAATTTCAACATGCCGCAGCTTCCTTCAACTACTTCGTTGTCTCTGCCCCTGGGTTGCGCACCACCCTATGCTCGACCGCCTCCGCGGGAGCCAGCGTTCCTTGCACGGACTTACGGTCACTCGGTATTTCTTTCTACGGATCAGTCTTCCCTGCAAAGTCACGGTCGAAGTGTGTTTGACAATACCTCCCTCACTCTCTCTCCCCCCTCTAGCCTCTCTCTCTCTTTCTCTCTCTCTCCCTGTCTCTCTTTCTCTCTCTCTCTCCCCTCCTCACCCTGATTCCTCTATCTCCCTCTCTCCCTCTCTCTCTCCCTCTCTCTCTCTCTCTTCCTCTCTCTCTCTCTCTCAATCTCTCTCTGTTTCCCTGAATCTCTCCTCCTCACTCTCTCTCGCTCGCTCTATCTCTCTCCCTTCCCCTCTCTCTTCCTGTCTCTCTCCCTCTCTCTCTCTTTCTCTCTCTCTCCCTCTCTCTCTCTTGACCTCACTCTCTCTCCCTCACTCTCTCTCCCTCTCTCTTTCTCTCCTTCTATCTCTCTCTCTCTCTCTCTCTCTACCTCTTTCCTCATCCCATCTAATATCTCTCTCTCTCTCTCTCTCTCTTTCTCTCGCTCTCTATCTTTCTCTCTATCTCTCTATCTTTCTTTCTCTCTCTCTCCCCCCTTCCTTGTCCTGACCTCCCTCTCTCTTCCGCAATTTCTCTCCCTATCTCTCTCTCTCCTCTCTCTCTCTCCCTCTCTCGCTCTCTCTCCCTCACTCTCTCTCCCTCACTCTCTCCCTCTCTCCCTCTCTCTCTCTCTCTCT